>NW_006500340.1:129309-158089 GCF_000471905.2 Amborella trichopoda | reverse complement strand
TACGTAGTACGACAACTACTACGTACTTACTTACTTACTACTTAAACTTTTAACTTACTTAGTAAGGTACGACGTAGTAGTAGACGTATCTACTAGAGAGTATATATATATATATATATATATATATATATATATATATATATATATCATCATCCAAATGCTCGGCTACATGAATCATGTTCCTCTATTCTTCTCTATTAAGGGCGATACCCTCTGTAAGACAAGTTTAAGATTTATGATAAGATGTGACAAAGTTTTATGTTGGTTGCTTACCTAACGCAACCCACCGCTTTTACCTAGGCTTGGGATGGGTTAAGAGAAAATTTAAGGTCCTCACCCTTGTAAGACCACCTATATATATATATATTTATGTTATGTAAACATATGTACGAGTATATGTATATGTATATATGTAAGATCACTTATTGGGATAAGTCTCTGATGATAGTGTTGATGATGATAATGATGATATATATTGGTGTGTTTGTATAAGGTGCCCACCTTATACTATACATGTAAGTCGTGTCTCTAAATTTCATGGGAAGATATAGTTCTGATGTTGGAAACTTTATGATGACTTGAAAATCTATGTTCAACGCTAATTATGAAACTTAAAATTCAAAAGTTTGCAGATCGAGCAGATTTATAAGTACTTCAAAATCTTGGAAATAGACATCCCAAATAAGTTGTTACAAGGTACTCTATTTTTGGGACTAGAAATTCTTTTTTCCCTTCATGTCCATATATCTTGAGGGTTGAGATGATCAATTGGAAGTTGGAAAATTTCCAAACACTTTTTTCTATTGGATTTTTAAGGTGCACCGTATGTACTATATATAGTAGAGGGTTGCAACCTTGTAGAGAACGTTTGCCATATATATAGTTGAGAGAGGTTCTCATTTATAACTTCTTTATTGTCTTTGTTCGAAATAATTTTTACCCATCTAATTGTTTGTCATTCTTCTGCCTCAGATATTCAACAAATCCCTGCTGGCTAAGTTCGCATGGGCCATGGACGTTGAACCTGATTACAGATTCTGATTGGTTATGTCAACACACTATCTCTCTCTCTCTCTCTCTCTCTCTCTCTCTCACACACACAAATGTTGCGGCTTTAGGGTTAGGTGAAATGATTCTGAGTCTATAATGGGTTATATGCTATAATTCTTTCTCGGTAAGAGGAGATTTCCTGTTGTACACGCCTCGGATGACTGCTCAATTGCAGTTCTGAGAATGTAGCCAGAGAGAAATCTCTCCTGGAATGTGATATACAACAAGAATTAGTGCAGGAGACTCATAGTCTCGAATATTGGTTGAATGCAGGTGCTTCTGTATAAACATATTTCTTCTCAATTCTGTGAGATTGCCCATTGTTTTGGGGTCGAGGTTTTCTTTTGCAGATATCAAGAGGTGCTCAATGTGGGTCTCATAGGGTCGAGCTGAGGCCGTGGCCCCAATAGGATTGGCCTTGCCCAGCCTAGCCCAAACCAGACCTACGCTCCCTGGCCAGCCTCACCCTTTTGGCCCTACCCTATAGGGACCTAGCCTGGGATCAGCCTGGGAGAGGGAGACTAACCCATGAATAGTTGCTGGGCTGTTTAGGGAGCGACCACATCCAAGCAAGGCACCGAAGTAAGGGTCCCTACATGTGGGCGTGGCTTGTGAAAGTGCAATAAGAACAGGTGGTCAATGTTTGTGGGTAAAGTAAAAATCGAAATAGTGCCAACGGGTTTGGGTTGGGACAGATTTCGAGAGCACCATATCTTTCGTAGAGAGATGGAGGGAGCTCAGGCTTTAGCTTGGGCGTTCTTTCGAAGAGAGAGAGGGAGAAGGCTTCAACCCACAAGAGTGAGAGGAGGGAGCTCGGACCGGGGAGAGAGTGTGAGGGGGCTCGGACCGGGGAGAGAGTGTGAGAGGATGGGGCTTGGGCCGCAAAGAGAAAGTGAGAGATGAAGAGGATCTGGAGCTGAGGGAGAAAAAGTGGGAGGAAAAGCTTCGTTGAGCTCGGGCCGTGAGGGTGAGGGAGAAGCTTCTGTTAAAAAAAATATTGGGGGAAATACAAGGTAAGAGTTAAAGAAAAGGGAAAAGACCAAAAGGGTATTTTTGTCCCTTTCTAATTTTTTTTTGGGTTGGGGTTTGTTTTACAAGGATAGTATATTGAAGGGAAAAAGATGAGAGAAAAATCAGTAGGGGTAAGTTGAGTGAATAGTGCATTCTTGGGGGGTTTTTGTAATTTTCCCTAACATCTTCTTTGGCGGATAATGCGAGGAACCTTTTAATCCCCTATTGGATGGAGTTGAATAACTTTTAATGTCATAAGTAAATTTGGATAAGTTTGAAGTGCTTTTAAAGTCATCACTCATATTGGACATAAAAAATGTTTTTAACGCCTTCACTTTCAATGGATTAATTGGGGATATTTTAATGTTATAACCTTTATTGGATGAAGTCCAGCAACTTCTGTGGCATTAGATATAAACGTGTTTGGGATACTAATAAAGTCAACACCCATATTGGTCATAACGTTGACAGACCTATTAGGGGTGTTTTTATATCTTCACCCTCATTGACGTTCCAACTTTTGTTGGAATGAAGTCCGATAGTTTTCTGTCTTAAGTTCGGGGTGCTTTTAGAGTCTTTATCCGTATTCGATGATTTTGGGGTTCCTTTAAGGTCTATTCCCCTGTTGGACCTAGTTGACGAGCATTTCAGGTCATCGCTTATCTTGAACTGATTGGGTGTGCTTTAAAGGTCTTTACCCATGCCAGACCTATCAGGGGTGTTTTATAGTCTTCATCCATATCAGACTTATATTGGATTGGACATGAGATATGACATTGGTCCACGAGGGTGGTTGTTTGTTTGTTTACGACATTAGGAACTATTGTGGATGAAATCATAGAGGGTTTGGAGAGGAATCGATTGTAGGAAAACCTCCTCTGAAGGGCGTTGGGGATCCTCCGACTCGCTCTGTGCCTATTATCACGGCATCCATCTATTGATCATTGCACAGTCCAGACCAATTGCTCGGATTCCAATTGCCAGTCCCTCCCAGGGTTTGCAGTTGAATAATGCTTCCATCAATTTTGTCTGCCTTAGAGATCATATTAGCAAAGGTGGTGTATTAGATGCCGTGTAGTGATATCTCTTTACGCATGCAGCGAACACACGTTTACACGTATTAGCCTTGGGGCATTGGATATTTTTGATAGATGGTGAGGTCTGTCCCCCTTTGCATGAACTTGTCAACTGTCTAGTCGAGATTCTGGGTACTGGTGAGAATTTTGATGGCTTGAACATCGCGCTCTATCTCATGGAAGCACTTACAGATTTGTTGTTCCATTTCTGCCCGTGCATCGATTGATACATCATATCCGTAACACTGCATCTCATTAGATAACAAAAAAGTTTACAAAGTTAAATAATGAAAAGTTACATACTAATTCCAGAAAGTCAAATGAAAAAGAAAAATGATGCAGCCATCAAATTACATCTGAGATGCATTTAACTGTGATTAGTGGTAAATAAGAAAAAGGAACATGCATGTAGTAACATGGGTTTCCTTCCTATGTGGGAATGGAGTGTTTATGAATATCAGAAGATGAGTTTGGGGTTATTGGCTGAGCTCAATGCGAATGAAATTACACATCCTCCAAAAAGAAACCAATGCTCATCTCTCAGCGCTCTTTGTGCTCATTCACATGAAACCATAAATAGAGTAAATTGCATCCTATGAATATTGTTAGGTCCTATACAATAAATTGGAAATAATGTATATGTATATCATGAGGTTATGATGATAACTGATTCAGTCTCTTCTCAAACTGCTTCACCCAACAGAGTGCTTCCAATGCTTCAGCTTGTCTCCTTGCTCTTTTCAAATTGAGAGCTTTCATTTTCTGTGCTTTCATCTTTTCTTTTTCCTTTCAGATTAGCTCTCTCAAGGCTAGAGTTTTCTTCCCCAGAACTTGAGTTTCCTGGGAAGTCTATTTCCTCCATCTCAGCCTCCAAAACCTTACCTTTCTTCAACTCTTCATCTGCCTCATCAGACTTTCCTTGCCTTCTTAGCCAAAAAGCCTCTCTTTATGCCTTACAATTCCTTTTGAAAAAAAACATCAATATCATGAGTATACATTTGGGTAAAAAAGAATCACCACAAGCATTAATGTCAAAAATAAAAATAAAAATAAAAGGAGTACAGTTAAATGACCTAGTAGACATAGTAGCAGAGCTAGCAATTTGAAAAACGACAATAAAAGGAGCAGAGTTAAATGACCTAGTAAACAAGGATGTGCATGCCTGAGACAACAGAGAAGAGAAAACATCCCAAGCTAATGTCCCCATTAACTAAGCCACTAGCAAAGCTTAGATGTACATCAACATGCTAGTTTGGACCCAAAAAATAGCATAATCAATAACAAATGTGTTAAGTAACTTAAGTTGAATTCTTTTCTCAACACACTCTCACGGCATCACATGCCAAATACAAAACCAAACCTCTCATTTCAATGGTTAGCATGTGTTGAGTAAAAGGCTTCAAATAACATGCTTCAAGATGCCATGCAGGAATGACATAAAAAACCAGTAAGCATCCACATTTTAATTCATTTGCAAAATTGAAATGAAGTATTATCAAATTAAACATTCCTATTTCTAAGTGGAAGTGGCCTTAAAAATATTAGACCATACAATCGAACCAAGAAACCAACTCCCTAGGCATATATTATATATGGCAACCTTGCAAGCACAGTAAGATTGTGGCCTTAAAAATATTAGATCATAGAATCGAACCAAGAAAGCAACTCCCTAGGCATATATTATATATGGCAACCTTGCAAGAACAGCAAGAGTGTAGCATCTGACTAAAAGGTCAATTACTTGGTATGTCGCATTTATCTAAAAAACAACTGCACCAGATGGGTTTATTGAGATTGATAATGTTTGGATGTCATTTATATTAGTGCTATTTTGTACTAGATCAAGTTCTTCTATGTTATGTGGCTGCAACCTATGACACCTACAAATTGGTACAGAATTGAAGATTCTTCAGTTTGCAACAAGTGACAGTCATAGCAGCACCAACAACTACAAACATCAAACAATACCAGGTCTCACAAGCTCCAAAACTGTCTAAAAGGTGACGACTGTTGTAAAATCAGCAGCAAATCGAGCATATCACGGGTTGTATATTGCAGCCAACACAAACGCTCAAGTGAATACACGACTCTAGATACAGTTTGAAACTCTATCAAATAAAGTCTAATGAGGCCTTTATTAACAGGAAATGCAGCAACAATCAAACACAACTCTCAAGCATATAAACTTGAAAAAATATGAGCAAACGGTCATCCCAACACAAGCTCTATCATGCGCATCAAGCTTGACATTCTCTCATGATCATAAGAAGACCACGAGCTCACTGTTGTAACAACACCTATCAAAGAATGCTTCAAAGCAACAGTGCCTAGAAAACTTTAGTAATGCATTGTCATTTGAAAGAAATAGAACACCAAAGGACAATCAACCAGCGAAAGTAAATTTCTTTTGGATTTTTTTAAGGCTGAATTCGACTGATTCGGCCGATTCCCGATTTGAATCGACACGGGATCACCGATTCCCGGGTCGAATCGGCCGATTCCGTGCCGACTCGCCGAGTTTTCAATCCCTGGTAAAAACCATGAAACCACCCAATTGAGCTTTTCTAACCTCTTTCATGAAATCCAAACCATGCCAGGATTGAATTCATTCATAAGAGAAGAAACCATAAACCAATAAACTAGAAACCAGGAACCATTCTAGAGAAAGAGAGTTCACAAATATTAACTCCAAACCATCCCAACATCAGCTTAGAATTCTCATTGTCTCAATTTTCATTAACTCCAAATCAATCGTCTTGGTACTTCAAGAAAATTCTAATTTTTTAAGTTAAATTAATCCATAGAAACCCAATATGTGAATTTATAATAAAAGCACGTCTCAATAAAAATGAAATTAAAGATTCACAACAAGAAGAACCTGCACTTCATAATCTTTGGGGGAAAAAAAAAAGAAACCGAATAAATTATGGAAGAGAAAATGGATAAATGTTGAACAAAATAATGTAGAGGCATGAATCTCCCTATAATACATTTATAAAAAAATAAAAGATGAAATAGGAAGGAAACAACAACATGCAGTGATCTATACAGGGGCATCTGAGATATAAAATAAAATTCGAAATGTTTTAAACTAAATCATTTTGTTTAGAATGAATTGAACCCAATAGAGAAAATAGGAAAAGATAAAAGCTAAATTTACAGCTCCTGAAAAACAAAAATTTCAAAAGCAGTTCATTTTAATTCCAGAAAGACCAGAAATTAATTCTGCAAACACAAAGTTAATGGGTTAACAAACCCCTGATTCACACAGTAAAAATCGCAAAATAAAGCCACAAAAAATTTACAAGAGTACAAAATCAACAGAAATTTCTCAAATCCTGACCAACCAGTAGATGAAAAATCACAAAGACAAGCCACAAAAATGAAATCAGAGAAAGGTTTGTACTTACTCTATCTTTGGGGGTATATTTCTTCAAAAGAAAAAAACCAGCAACAATGTATTAGAGTATTTTTATTTTTATTATTATACATCATTATGAATACGTAATGAGATATGTATATGTATGGGTATATATCTCTCAGGTGTCTTTTGATTATGATAAGATTAGTTAGTAGTTATCCATAACCGTTGGTATTTATCTTCAATTGTTACTGGACGTATATTTATACGGGTCTTGTACAATAAAGAGAGTGTTCTTTGCAGTAATATGAAATTTTCTTCCATGGGGAACTAAGGCCCAAATATACAGAAATGCAGTTTTTTAACACGGTATCAGAGCAGTAGATTTTCTGAGACCAACTGCTGGATCGAACCAGCGACCTAAGGGATTGATCCGCGTCTCTAGAATCCTCTGATCAGAGCTCTACTGCAAGCTCTAACAGCTTAGCAACCCTATTGTGCCATTGCTTCCCAAGCTCCCCATCGTGCCACCCATAAGCCTCATTTCGTTCTCAACAACCAACCCTTTATAACAAAAAAAAAAAAAAAAAAAAAAAAGAAGAAATTCTCCGCCTCCAAAATTGCCTTCATGCAAAGGCTATCTCTTGCCCATGCAATGACCATCTTTCTAAAACCTATTAGTCCTACTTTTGCACCCCCACCTTGCAGGACAACGACCGTTGGAGTAGATGCAACAAATTTGGCATGGAACGACACCTTCTTTTTTAGGTAGCTCATTAATACCCAAGGAGTTGCGAATTTGGAGGCAGTGCCTACCTTGCAGTTACACTCGATATCACATAATCATCCAGAGCAATCGTAGGATTGATCCGGATTGGAAACTTCCTCTAAATCCACATCTCAAAATGGCCTCTGAAAACGGCCGATCTGCACTCTCTGTCGAGTCCTCTTTTGACTATCTGCCAAGTCGTGCTTTGAGTCTCTACAAGACTCTTTGTATTTTGCAAGACTCTCTGCAAAACAACCTTTGTCTTTGTTTTGGCCTGTGTTATGGACGATGAGTTGCTGAATTTGTCACGGTTCCTTATTGAGTTCTGTTGGCTCTTCCAAGTGCCATTTTGTGTTTGTTCTTCAAGCAAGAGACCACTACTTCCACTGCTTCTATTGGTCAAGCCATGTACGTTAAGACTTAAAGATCCAACTCGTTCGTTTACGTATCTTTTTGTTCATACTCCAACTGCTTTGTGTAAAAGCATCTTGAGTTTGAAGGGAGTATTAGAGTATGTTTATCTTTATTGATATACATCATCATGAATACATAATGAGATATGTATATGTATGGGTATATATCTCTTAGGTGTCTCTTGATTATGATAAGATTAGTTAGTAGTTATCCATAACCGTTGATATTTATCTTTAATTGTTACTGGCCAGATATTTATACGGGTCTTGTATATTCTTGATCAATCAATAAAGAGAGTTCTCTGCAGTAATATGAAATAATCTTCCATGGGGGCCTAAGGCCCAAATATACAGAAATACAGTTTCTTAACACATTGGAGTGGGAAATGCACCTCTGTAGAAGGCGGATTGGTATGGTATTTCTAGCTTGGAGGAGGTGCTTCAATGGCGGGGACGTCCAGGCGGTAGGGCAATGGGTTGGGAAAAAGTTTGTTCAGAAGAAAAGAGAAGAAGATGGCCCGAGTGGTTCAACGGGCAGCGTGGTTCACGAGGCCAAAGCTAGCTCAAGAATTTTCCCAACTCCAACTTTTTTTAGGAATGAATATAAACTAGCTTAGGTGCCTTTGAGATAATTCTAAAGCTCGTTTTGATTTATGAAAGGCATCCCAACAAATGGATGTTCATTTCCAAAAAGCAACGGTTGGTTCGGATTCGATTGTTACGTTGGAAGAAAAAATGGAGAAAGAAACTTTACAACGTTACAAAGAACTTCAAGACATTATAGCTATTCTTGGACCAGATGAATTATCCGAAGAGGATCGTTTAACCGTAACAAGAGCACGAAAAATTATCGCAACCCTTCTTTGTAGCATAGGTATTTACTGGTTCTCCAGGAAAATATGTTGATCTCGCATAAACAATTAGGGGGGTTTCAATTGATCCTTTTCGGAGAATTAGATGGTCTTCCCGAACACCCTTTTTATCTAGCAGGTAACATCGATGAAGCTCACGAAGGCTATTAACTTAGAAGTAGAGAGCAAATTAAAGAAATGACCCTAAATCTTTGTGTACAGACTCCTAATTGAATCATTTGGGATTCAGAAGTGAAATAAATTATTTTATCCACTAATAGTGGCCAAATTGGTGTATTACCAAATCACGTGCCTACTGCAATGGCTGTAGACATAGGTATTTTAAAAAATACGCCTCCACGAGCAATAATGAAATAACAATATTAATAAATGATGAGGAGGTAGTGACATTGATCCGCAAGAAGCTCAACACACTCTTGAAATAGTTGAAGCTAAATTGAGTAGAGCTAAAGGTAAGAGACAAACGATTGAGGCGAATTTAGCTCGTAGACGAGCTAGGACACGAGTGGGAGGCTATCAATGCTATTTCATCCTAGTCGAAGTATCATCAAAATAAAAAAAAAGTGTCGTTTATACACCATTCCATTATGTCAATTGGATATTGTTTGAACACATTTTTCAGCACCTTGGTTCTCGATGCGGAATAAAAGAAAGCAGGTCCATAAAGCCTACAAAACAGTGGAAATTTCGACAGTCTCAGAATGGCCCCAGAATTGGTCAAGACCTTCATCAACACTCCAAAAGGCCACTTGCCAAGTTTTATCGCGAACAAACATGTCTAAGGCAGTGAACACAAAGAAACAATTTCGGGAAAATTGGTCTCTAGCACTCTGAAATGGACGCCGTAACTAGAACTATATTTTTGGTGCGTCAAATTGCTGTGGAACCACCGCCATTGGATCAGACACGGTTGAAAACCGCTATGGGTCAAGTTTCAGCTTAATCGGGTACTCCAGGACAAAGTTTTGGGTAAAATACCGAAAAGGGGTAGGCTGCACACTATTCCCGTGTGGCCACCCTGCACCAAAAACCAATTAAACGTGGCTGTTTTCACAATCATGGGCAGTGACTTTTGGGGCCCATATCTCACTTGTTTCGAGTTGGATCGCGCTCAAATTTTGTGAGTGCGTTCGTCTTGTCAAGACGAGCGTTTTGATATGTGGTACGCCTCATGACGATGCCCGAGTAGGGAGAAAAACTAGAGAGAAGTTGCTGATCGGTGAAGAAAATTTGAGAAAATTCAGCAGTAGCATGCCTCACTCCGGTGGCCAAATCATGACACTCACATACACGATCGACATGAAACCAATTGCATTATGTGCGTAGGGTCCGAGGCCATCTTTGGTCCGAACCCTGTGTACAATGAACGATTGGATTTCACACACAGAGGCGTCGAAGCTGCTGTAACTTTCGACCGTCGGATTTCAAGATTCCGGCCAAAAACTCAAGACGGCGAAATCTTCATCCGGACACGAAATTGAGCTATGTTTGTTGCAATGTGAGCGTGACGGTATGCTCAGTGCGATTCAGCGAATAAAATGAAGCAAACATCAAGGAACAAGCACACTATCGATCCAAAGTTTTCAAGATTCAAGCAAATTTGAAGTCGCATGATCATGGCTCGAAATTGGTATCAAATTGATCGCCATGCGAAGCCCTACAAGAAAACAATTATCTTTCGATCAAACGGGCATCAAAGCAACCTCGGATCAGTCATGGAAGATCACGCAAGTTCTCGAGCAGCAACAGGGATTGTTATGGAATTCCACACATTGTTAGGCAGGGGCAAAACAATCCTTTTGCACCCATTTTTAGAATTTCTTTTAATTCAATTAAATTGAAATTATCTTCAATTTTAGGAAGTTTTTAGGCGTCCACCCATGTTTGGGCCCAATTCTATATAAACATGCAAAGCCAAATTGTAAAAGGGGCTTAGTTTATCCTTCATTGATTCAATAAAGTTTTCAATTCTTGCTTAAGTTCGTGGGTGTATCTTGGAGAGAGAGAGAGAGGAGAGAGAAGAAAATGGCTAGTACCCCTCGGTAAGGTAACTTTCTCTTTCCTCTTTTCTCCTCTCTATCTCTCATTCTCTCTCCTTTTTTCTCATTTCTCTCTCTCCTCTTTTCTCATCTCTCTCTCTCTCTCCTCTTTTCTCATCTCTATCTCTTTCTCTCTCCTCTTTTCTCATCTCTATCTCTCTCTCTCCCCTCTTCTTTCCTGCTTTCATCTTTCTCTTTCCGTCTCTTTATCGTCTGGTCCATCATGTCTCTTCCCGTGCTTTTGTTTCTTCTCTTTCTTCGCCCACAACGGACCTTTGTTAAAACTTTGTCTTCCCTCCCTTCTCCTTCTGACACAGCTGGCGAAGGTCTAGCGTTGCTTGTGTCTCCTCTCTCTTCTTCTTTTGATACAGCTGACGAAGGTCTAGCGCCGCCTGTATCCCCTCTCTCTTCTTCTTTTGACACAACCGGCGAAGGTCTAGTGCCGCCTGTGTCCCCTCTGTTTTCTTCTGACTCAGATAGCGAAGCTTAGTGCCGTCTATGTTCTCTCTCTCCTCTTCTTCTAACACAGCTGGAGAAGGCTTAGCGTCATCTGTGTCCTCTCTCTCTTCTTTGTCTAAACACAGTCGACGACGGCTTAACACCGCCTGTGTCTTCTCATGCCTCTTCTCTCGCCACAGCCGGTGAAGGCTTATCGCCGCCTGTGTCCCCTCTTTCTGTCTCTTCTGTCACAGTGGTGAAAGCACATTGCCGTCTGTGTTCTTTCTCTCTCTTCTCTCTTCATGTCACAGCCGACGGGACACATAGCCAACTAAGCTTTCTCCCCCTCCTCGCATTGCTATCTGTGTCTGTCTTTGCCCCTTCCTTCTATCCTCTCTCACACTCTTCTCCTCCTTTGTTTCTCTCTCTCCTTTCTATCCTCTGCTTCTTTTCTTATCTTCTTATTCTCTCTCTATGATCTCTATTCTTTCTGTTATTCTTTTGTTTGATTAAGAGGGGTCGAGATTAACCTTCCATGGTAGTCTTGTCGTCTAGCCATAATGATGTTCTGCCAATCAAAGTTACTGTGTCCGCTTTATCGCCACGACAAACTAACCATCGTGTTTAGCCAGTCAGTATTGGTACGGTCGTCTAGTAGTAATTATGTTGAGCACGTTTTACTGCCACGCCAAGTCAATTACTTACCGGTTTATTCACTGTGTTGATCTCCCCGCCTGATCAAATTCTTCTCTCCCTCATCTTCTTCTCTCATTCTTCTCTTCCTGTTTTTGAATGTGCACACTCGTGCGCGTTCACGAAAAAGGCTAGGTGAGGTTTGTTGACCCACTTGTCTTATAACATTTACCATATGTATGTGATTGCAGAAAATAGGAGAACACAAGCCAAGGGAGGCGATTCCGAACCAGTTTTACTACTGAGGGGCTTTCTTCGTGATCTAAGAGGGCGCCTACGGGAGCCAGCTCGAGTAAGTCCCGAACCCACCTTAAATTCCTCTCTCATCGGTCGGTCCACTTGCCCTGGTTCTCGAATGAGGTTCCCGAGAGAGCGATCTCAAAAATCTTGGGTCTCCCTGAAACCCGAGACGCGTGCCGCCTGATCATCCGGATCGGGAGGGCGAGATCGAGGCACCTAAACCAGCTTGGCGACTCCATTGGGGACGTACTACCTGTTAGTCGGATCGTACTTGTTTGGCTAGTTTCTCCTTTCTGTTGTTCTGTTTTCACACATCACTTATGGCTGCTGGGTTCTGTAACCCATTCATCCGGATTAGGGATTTTCTTATCCCCGCATTCACGAGTATCCTCAGGGAACAAGTTCCTCCAACTTCGTTCCCAACCCTTCTTTTGAGAAAAGACCCCGGCTCTAGCTCCCAGGTCTTAACCTGGATAAGTGTGAGGAGGGACCTAAAAGTTCGTAACTCCCCATCTCCTCGCTCTGGTGGAACCTCCATCAAGGCACCCTGCATTGGCAGCACATCTGTTGACCCACACAACATGCACCCTGCCATCGGCAAGTCACTTGTCGATCGTATTGCCGAGGTACACCGAAAGGCTGCCCAGTCCCTCTCTGCAAAAGGCAAACAAGTTGCCATTGCTTCTGAGGGTCGCCGCAAGGCTACCCCCCACATTTTACACCACCACGAGTCTCTATCCCTAGTGGCTCAACACATCGAGGCGGAGACCCTGTGGCTTCCACCCCTCGCACACATCATAAGGCTCGTGGGTCACCCATTTGAGTCACACCTCGAGGCAACCCTTATGTCACCTCGAGCCAGCATTCAGGATTAGACCTCCCAAGGCCAGGTTCTCCACACGTTGTTCATATGCATCCCATTGCTCGGGGCAACGCCATCGTTGCGCCAACCCAAGTACACAGGAGACGATCTTCTCGCCCTCCTACTCAGCACACACTAGCGGACGCTGTAAGGGGCAGGCCTCCACCTGTTCTCTTACAGACACTAGCTCGCAGTTCTCAGCCTCCTAAGGCCAGACCACTTGCTTTCATTCCTCTATCACTACCTAAGATAACTCCCAACCATGATTTCTTAGCTTTCATTCCTCTACCGCTGCCTTAAACTCCAACAAATCTCAATCTTACATGTACCTCTTTTTGGTACAGCTCTACCTCCCAACAGAATCCCATAGCAGCTAACTCTAAGCTAGTCACTAAAGAGCTTGTCAAGAAGGTGTGCATACACCAAGGTATGATCAAAAGGTGCAATTTCCCTCTTTCTTTCCCTCTCCAAGTGTCACCTTTTTGCTTACCACTTGGAGGTGGCTTGTTGCCACCTCACCCCTTTTGCTTGCCACTTGGAGGTGGCTTGTTGCCACCTCACCCCTCACCTCTTTTTCTCTTTAAAAAACCCAGCCCTCTCCCTCTCCCTCTCCCTCTCCCTCACGTCTCACTCCTCATCCCTCTCTCTCCTTTCTTCTTTTTGTTTTAATAATGTTTTTCAATTCCATATATCAAAATAACAACTATAACTACTTATGTACAATAGATAAAAACCCACTTGTGGAACCTAGGCATTGACCAAAATACCTCTAACAAAATAGTAAAATGACCAACCTACCCCTATACCCTATTTCCCATTTTGCAAGTCCCTATTCATATAACCAAATTCCCATACAAAATAATAAATACTATAAATAACACCAAAAAGATGATAATCATGGGCCACCCTTTCATTAAATTGAGATACAATGTTAGTTTTCCTTATGAAAATAGTATCCCCCATATATACTCGTAGCAGAACCCTCTGAATCACTGCAATGTGATAAATTTCCAATAATTTTAATTGTTGGTTGTGCATTTATGCCCTGAAAGGGCGAATATTAATGTAAGCGCAGGTAGAAATGAAATTGAAATGAATGAAAATCATCTACTTAGTGACAAACGAAAGAAAGAGCAATTGATCCTCAACCCGGAAAAGTGAAAAGGTGATAAATCCAAGCCAATTGAAATGAATGAAAATCATCTGCTTAGTCACAAACAAAAGAAAGAACAACTGATCCTCAACCACGAAAAATGAAAAGGCCATAAATTCAAGCCAATTTTAAAACAAGTACTATGTACTTCATAGAGCACCTCTCTCTCTCTCTCCCCTTTACTCGACAATTCTCCTTACCAAGAACCTCTCTCTCTCTCTCTACACACGCACGCACACGCGCGCACACACACACAAAACCCGACAAAAGATGAGCCAACAGTTTTATAAAGTTTGATACTACCAGTGCGATCTAGAAAATTTGGAAAGCCATGAGTAGTTTCTAAAGAACTAGCAGAACTAAGACCAGTTCTCACTAACTTGTTACATATTGGAAATTATTGGCCACATAGATAATCACTGCATAGATTCTGGCATCCATCCACCGATAAAGGAAACACACACACTAATTATTTTAATGCTCGTCTACTAGAAATGAGGGCCTCAAAATATTCAAGGAGTTCCTAGTCATTTTGCTAACAGATAAAATGCATCTTTTTACTTCCAAACTATGTTAGAGGGCTTTGCTTTGCTTCTTTTTTCCTGTGATTATTTCCAGAAGTAAAAATCAATATTTCTTTACAAAACCTAAGATATACTTCCAGAAATTAATATTTTTTCAAAATCCATTCCCATTTTCATGAACAATTGGCAAATGATAAAGTCAAATGTTGATATTATGCAAGTTCCACAAGGAAAGCAAAAACTTCTTCTTTTTTTTTATTTACTCTTTTGGATTACTTATAACAAGTGTAAAACCAGAACACTTGTACAGTTAATTAACAAAGAACAGAGTCAAAATTGTACAAAAAAGAAACAAAAGGGACCGCCCTTTAGACCAAGGTTACAAGATTTGTTTGGAAAGCCCCCTCTTTGGTGATAGCAGTTCTACCTATCAGAGAACCTTAGATGTTGAAGAGTAGCTGTTGACTCCAATTGATCAAGACTGATAAAGAAACTAATGTGATACAACCAGATATCCAGGATCTCCAATTTTAACTAAAGCTAATACAGTTGAGGAACTAGTCCAGCAACTCCTAATTGACATGGGTGTAAGCTTTATTCCAATCTAATTTGAGACCAAGCTGGGAAAAATATATTGGTGTCTAGCATGAACACATTCATGTGTGATCAGAGACCCATCGAAGATCTGTCAGTCCTTTGATGAAAGTGCCTTAGTTAGAAGAGAGAACACTATCAAGAACTTCACTTAGTCTAGTGCCAACACTCTAAAGAGAATTTTGTAGGAATGGTTGACCAGGCTAATGTGCCTAAAGTTTTTGAACTCCATTGCTCTTCTTGTCATACGCACAAGGGCGATGAATTGGAATTCATCCCCTTGTGATGATCCCTCTATGAAAGTAGTCTAAGAAAAATGGCAGAACAGCTCAGGCTAAGATACCCAAGAATTGCAGGAACAAATCCACTGGAAACTTGTGTGGCCTGAAGCTTGTCTCGCAGGAGATATTTAATCGCCCTTGTGTATTTCCCAAGATGGAAAAAGGCTGCTCCAGCAACTCGGCCCGCTCCTTTGCCAGAGCATTTAAACTGATATTGCTCAGTCTCAGCCCAGGCCGGGGTTGAGCCGGTACATAATTTCTAAAAGAAATGAGTGACTACTCTCCTGATCTAAGTAGGTGAATTGAACGTAGGAAACTCATTGATAATTTGCAGAATGGAATCAGATATCCTCCAGAAGTTTGCGATCGTATGGAGGAAGGCCCTGTCTTTGTCCCCTTTTTTAGCCATTTGACTTAGATCTCCGAAACCAGAATAACTCTTCTCGCTTATCGATCTTGTTGAACTCCCCCTTAGCCACCAGTCTCCCATTTCTTTCTCCCTGAGATAGGTCTCTAGCTTCCTCAGCAAGATCCAAGCTATCAATTCCTTTAAAAAGATTCTACTTCTTGTGGAGATTACCAAACTGGCAGTAACTCAGCTACTTGAGTGTAACTGTTAACACTTGGATTTCTTTTTTCAGGGGGTGTATATTGCACAAGATGCACAGCAAAGGAGGACCAAGGTATCAGTAATTCGCAATCAGTCAATTTTCTTAGAGCCCAACAGTTAAAGAAACATTCAGTTGCTATAAAATTTTGACCTGTTTCATGCATTACAAAATTATAAATCTATAAAATCACAAGAAGTCCATAATTTGGAAAAACAAGGATCTGCAGTCCTCTTCTCAAAACATGGAATGACCTTATTGTAACGTACATGTTAAGTCCATTAGGCAGGTCTAGAAAATTCCCTTACACTTTTCGCAGAACTACATTAATTCATTTTAGGGATGTTATAAAAACTATTAGTCAGTACGATTGACTACAATGGGCAGCGAGTTTGCAACAACAATAAATAGGATACCACATTAACTAGCGAGACTGGGTAGCAAACGAGATAAGTGTCGTTCCTGAGAAATTTCCATAAATTTTATTCTTCAAAATGAATACTAAAAACATAGATGCCTGTGGCAATATATACCCTTACTCCAGGCTTTAACCGAGCTGAGGGAGGGTCAGGAGACGATGAGGGAAGGGGTGGAAGGGCTGAGGAAGGGAAGGGAGTATGTGAAGGGAGGGAAGGCAGGATGTGACAATTTGGAGTGGCTCAGCAAAAGAAAGAGAAGGAGAATTCAGCATGCCCTGAGCCAAGGTAGGTGGGGGAGGGGATGAGGCATGGTTGAGAAAAGCTGGGTAATGAAGAGAATATGGGCTAAAAGGGAAAATAGGAACCAGGGTGGACAGAAGAGGGGAGATATGTAAGGAAGTGGTGTGACTGGGGGGTGGGGGGCATAAGATGTGTAAGGCCAAGGGTAATGGAGGGTGTAGCTAAAGTGAAGGGTTCAGTTCCTAAAAATGTGGACCAGGTGGGAGTGTAGGAAAAATGAGTGGCAAGTAGAGAGGAGATGAAGTCTGGATCTTGGGGGAGGGGTCCGTGGATTGTACAGCAACGATATCATAGGGTAGTAGAGATCTGTCCATTGATGGAGAAAGAGAGTGAGGATAGGGAGGTTGGGGGTGTTGATCAGGTACAGCCTCCACTGCAGGTTGGAGAGGTAGGAAGGTGAGAGAGATAATGGGAGAGGGGGAAGTGCCAAGGACAGCAAAGGGGGAGAAGAAGGGGAGTTCGAGTCCAGCAGAGTGGACTCCGGTACTGGGTCAGATGGGAGGGTGTGTACGCAGAGGGTGCCGTCAGGAGGAAGAGGGAGGAGCACACACAGGGATCGAATGAACATCTGGAGAAGGAGGAGGGGTAGAGAGATAAGGTTGGGCAGGATCTCGAGGTGAGGTTGATGTCGGCATGTCAACGCCTGGGGGGGGTGGAGGGAGAAGTTGAGGCACCTCGGGAGATGACGGGATCTTGAACTAAGAAAATAGACCCTAGAAGTTAAAAGAAGATATCCTGAGCAATTGCAATAATTGGGTTCATTAATATTCCTGGTATAGTAGAAGCTATTACACATACAATTTACTCAATTCAATGAAATTGTTTGATCTTAAAGGAGATCTTCTATAATTTCGCATGTCAGGAGGTACGAGTTAGTTCAAGTAGAAGGCTCAAAATGGACATAGGATCCAAAAGGACACATTTAGAAATAGTGAGAAAAGATATAGGAACATATGGCCTCACTGAGGGTATGTTCATTGATAAAGAAGATTAGCGGACCCTAAATCCTAAACTCTAAAAACCGTAAACCCCAAAATTGTATAGAACTGGCAACAGACTAGACCAGGACCAGATCGCCGTGTATATAATTGAGCTTGCAACAAAGCAGTCCAGGATCGGATCACCATGTATATATTATAGCTAGCAACAAGCAAGCATGGTCACATGACTTAAGTGGGTTGGCCATGTGCAACATAGACCCAGTACATTGCATGTAGGAGGTGTGAGTTGCTTCATGAAAAGGTTCAAACTGAGCAAGAGGTATGCTAAAAAAGATATGATTGAAAATAGCAAGAAAATATATGAGAAATTATAACCTCAATGAGGGTATCTTCCTTGATAGAATAGAATGGTAGACAAGGATTCGTAAAGCCGACCTTGATAGTTGGGAAAAGCTTGAATGATGATGATGACACACCCATAAAACCCAAGGCTAGAGGCTTTCTAGGGCCTAATAGGTCTGCAAAGTTCTTTGCAAACCTAAAAGTCAAATAATAGAAGCACACTTGTTGCAATGGCTTCGGGACATTATAAAACTTATTAGTTTGTATGGGATATTTGATTTGGCGGGTGTTGGAAAAGAAATGAATCTCTTGTCACTACCAACTTGGTGAGAGATGTACAATGGAGTGCTATGAACAACTAGTGGAGAGATGAGCGAGTTTTCAGTGACAACAGATTTACATCAAGGGCCAGCATTGAGCTCGTAACTCTGTCTTAGTTATGGACAACTTAACTAGGCACCTACAGGATGAGGTACCGTGGTGCATGTTATTCGCATATGACACAATTTTGATTGATGAGACCCGAAACTGTGTCAACACAAAATTAGAACTTTGGAGGGATGCTCTAGAATCCAAAGATTTTAAATTAGTCAGACTAAGGCAGAGAATATGGAATGTAAGTTTTGTAATAATAGGAGTAGAGACGAGGAAGTAGTAAAGATTGATGGTCAGGAAGAACAAAAAAGACCGCACTTTCGATATCTTGGGTCGATAATCCCAAAAAATGGAGAGATTGAAGAAGATGTCGCATATAGATTTAGAGCTAGGTGGGTGAAGTGGAAATGTGCAACTGGAATTTTATGTGTTCGCCGCATACCAATGAAGCTGAAGGGCAAATTTCTATAAGACAACTGTGAGATAAGCTTTGCTCTAAGGGTTGGATTGCTGGGTGGACAAAAAGCAATTTACCCATAGAATGAGTAAAGCAATTTACCTATAGAATGAGTGTAGCAAAAATGAGGATGTTGAGATGGATGAGCGACAAGACAAGAAGATCGAAACGGATCCATCCGAGAAAATTTACGTGTGGTACCAATAAGCAATAAGATAAGAGAGAGTAGACTTAGGTAGGATGGCCATGTGTGGTGCTGACCTAGTACAACACCTGTTATAAGGTGTGAGTTAGTTCAAGTTGAAGGATTGAAAAGGGCTAGGGGTAGGCTCAAAAGGACGTGGTTGAAAGGAGTCCGAAAAGATATGGGGACTTTTGGCCTCACTGAGGGTAGGACCCTCAATAGAGTAGAATGGCGGACCAGGATTCATGTAGTGGACCCCAATTAATTGAGAAAGGCTATGATGATGGCGATGATGAGTGTATATGGGATATTATCGATAAGGAAAAGTACTAAAAAAAATCATTTACTTTAAGGTAAAATTGCTAACCCCCCCCCCCCAGGTCGGATGTTTTCCTTACAATTCCCCTCATTAAAAAATGTCTCTCACCCATTGCCCGAAAGTCTTTTTTTTTTTCCACTCATCCCTCAAGGCTATTTTTTAGCTTTATTAACAACAAAAATACCCTTACTAATGATTTCCACAAAAGTTAAAATAAACATTTATATTTTTCCTTTTTTTATCTCATTTTTCACTTCAGGCCTACTCTCATTCATATTCATATCATCATCATCATCACATCCTTTTCCCAATTAATTGGGTTTGGCTACATGAATACCGGTCCGTCATTCTACTCTATTAAAGGCCATACCCTCAGTGAGGCCATATGTCTTCATATCTTTTCAAACCACTTCCAACTACGTCCTTTTGGACCCACCCCTTGCCATTTTCAATTCTTCCACTTGAACTAAGTCGCACCTCCTAAGATGATTAAATCTTTTGGCTTTGGCCTCAACGACTGTGGAGTCCTCGACTCCGATAAGCAAGGCATAAGAAAGGAGGATCAAGCCTTCAGAATTCCTAAACAAGCCTCCAATGCCTGAGGGGTCGTAATTGCTTAGAGAGCAGCTATCCGTGGCCTCCATAAAGAAGCTCGAGGAATTCTGTGGGTACTTAGGTGCAACAATGCTTGCCAATTTTGGGGAAGATCTGAAAATGAGAAAATGGAGAAGCTTGGGTGATTTAGGGCCCAGAATGTGACAAATGACCTTCGTTTTTCAATAAGAGTTGAGGTAGAGGCTCTCTCCCCTCTGAAGATCCTATTATTTGTCTCAATCCAAATGGTCCAAAGAGTAGATGAGATGGAAGTGCTCCATAGAAGATTTCCTGAATTTTCCAAGGAGTTCTTAGGCATGAGGAGAAGAGGTGAGGGATGGATTGGGGAATGACCCACAGCCAGTTGAATAGAAGAATAAGGTCTCTTCAAAGGACCAAGGCAACCTTGCAATGTAGAAATAGATGCCGATTGGTTTCTTCAGCTATGAGGCACATGGTGCATCTGTTAGGCAAAGGGATACCCCTTTGCTGTAGTTGATCGAGTGTCAAAGACCTTTCATGGAGTGTTATCCAAGTAAAAAGCTGGATTTTGGGGGCAAAAAAGAGCACCAAGCCTTGGTAGCTATAGAGGGAAAGACAGAGAGGGGAGAAGGCAGGAGTATAAGCTTCAGTAAAATGAAGAAACTGTGACGGCACCTGATGAAGAGGGGAATCAGAAAATCTTGTCATTGCTTGTGGGAGAAAAAAATATCGAATTGAGGAAGGCCGAGAGACTCAAAAAATAGTGAAGCTTGTGGTCACCTAAGAGTCTCCTGAAATTTGGGTTCTAGGATCTTGCATTAGGTGGACCAGAAAAGCATGCCACCGAAGAGGAAGGGTCATGAGCTAGACAAAAGAAACTTCCTTGTGAGTTTTTCAATCTAGCGGGTCATGCAGGCTGGTGAAAGGAATCTCCCTTTCCATGAAGCAAGATGCCTCTTGACATTGTCTATAACAGCGCTTCATAATTGGATCTGAGGAAGGCCAATACAAAATGGAAGGCCAAGATAGGATGAGGGCATTGGCTCTACAGCACATCCCCATGAGTTAGGAAGCATTTGACCATGGCTTGGTCAAGGTAGATTTCTGTCATCTTAGTTTTTTCTAGGTTCACCGTAAAACTGCAGCCAACTCGAAGCATTGGAAAAGGAGCAATAAACAACTAACTTCTTAAATAGATGCATCGCAAAAGAGGAAGGTATCATCTACATATTGGAGGTGGGATATCGAGGGACCTGACCTAGCCACTTGGAAACCCGAAATGCGGCCCACGCTGTACACACGAGATAGTGAGGCACTGAACACCTCAGCCACTATGGCAAATAGGAAGGGTGAAAGGGGGTCCCCTTGGCAGAGCCCTCTCAAAACATGAAAGTAACCGTTGGATGTGCCATTAATAAGGTCCGAAAATTGGGGTTTTGAAAAACATCCTTGGATCCATCCCCGCCATAGAGAGCCAAATCGCATTCTGGCCAAAGACTCATCAAGAATTTCCCAGTCCACATGATCATAAGCTTTTTCCCAATGTAATTTGATTACCAAGCTTGGGATTTCTGAACTATAGCAGAAATGGATGCATTCATGTGCTATTTGAGCCCCATCGAGAATCAAGTATTCCTTCACAAAGACCCCTTGGGATGATGAGATCACCCGACCAAGGATATGCTTAAGGCGCGAAGCCAGGCCTTCGAGAGAATTTTGTAAGAGGTATTAAACAAGCTAATGGGTTTGAAGACTTTAAGCTCTTTTGCTCCCTCCTTCTTGGGGATCATGGCAATGAAAGTGGCATTCATCGCCTTATGGATAGTGGCCTGGGAGTGAAATTCAAAAAAGAAAGCCATGATATCAGGCTTAAGGATACCCCAAAAGACTTCGAAGAGGCCTACAGGGGAAGCCGTCAGGGCCGGGGGTCTGGTCTCCAGAGGTCTTTAATGGCCTGGAGTACTTTGTACTCAGAAAAAGGGCTTTCCAAAGAGGTTGCAGATTCTGGAGAAATAGAAGAGAAGGGGAAGCCCACCATTACTGGCCTAGGACCAGAAGGGGAAGAGAAAAGCTTGGAAAAATATGCGACAGCTGCTGCCCAATGAGATTGGGATGGTCAACAATCTGGTCCCCCACCTTGAACTGGGTAATAGAGTTCTCTCTTCTTCAGCAGTTGGCTATCCTTTGGAAGTAAGCTGTATATTGGTCGCCGAGCTTGAGCCATTTGACTTTGGCTTGCTGAGCCTAATAAATTTCTTCTTTCTTTAAGAGGCACAGGTAATCATGTTTGTGGATGGATCGAGAATCCAGATCAGAAGGGGAGAGAGGTCTAAGTTCTTCAATGGAGTCCCATTGTTGAATAGGCCTCAAAAGGGAGTCGTTTTGGTATTTGCAAGTTTCGAAGGAGCTGTGAACTCCATTATTTCAGAAATCTTTGAGCATTTGAAGCTTTTTCTGCAAGATAAACCCCCCCCACCCCCCCCCTCTCCCCTTCACGAGGGAGGAGGACTCCCATTGGTTATGGATAAGAGAGGGGAAGCCCGGCTCTTGGAGCCAAGACAGCTCAAAGCAAAAAAGCTTAGTCCCTCGAGGAAGGGCCTGGGTTTCCAGAAGGATAGGTCGAGTGGGTGCCAGGAACTCGTGATCCCACTCGAGAGGAGTTAGAAATCTATCTAATTTTGACAGGCGTGGATTAGCTGAGTGACTTGACCAACTGAACTCCGCACCTTCGAACATGATGTCTACAAGACTGTTATGAGCTAAGAAATCAGAGAATTGTACCATTGAAAGGGTAGTTTTGTTGTGGGAATTACGATCGTGGGACCATCTGGTGATATTAAAATCACCTCCTATGCACCACTTGAAGAAGGGAGGGTCATCAAAGACTGTACCTCTCTCAAAACGGCCAAGTTTTCTCGTTGTCTTCTTATGGTCCATAGAGCACAAGGATCTTCCAATGGAGGAAATTTGTGATCCTAGCTAGGGTCACTGTGACAGAGAACTTGCCAATGTGAGAGGTAACTAGGGTGTGTTGAGATGGGTACCAGAGGACCCAGATACCGCCAGAAAGTCCTATTACATCCAGAGCTAACCACTGGTATGGGAAATCCCCAAATATTTTGAATTTGGGAGAGAGAGAGAGAGAAGGAAACTTGGTTTCCACCAAACCAAAAAGAGACAGAGAGTACTGTGAAACAAATTGACGAGCATTTTGCCGTTTTCCTAGGTCGTCCAAACGCCTTATATTCCAAATAAGGATTTTCATAGCACAGCTAAGGGGCAGATGACACTCTTGGTCAAGCGACGAGAATGCTGAGCAGCCGAGGAAATGGAGAGGACCTTAGCTGAGGTTCTCTTCTCTCGTACCTTACTTTGAAAGAGTTTGGATAGCTCTTAGGATGCTCTCGAATTGGTGGCAGGAACCTTACCTTTGACATTCTGTCTTAAACTAGCGTCTAGATTCGCTATCAGCTTTGATGAAGGCTTCATGTGGGTTGTTGAACAGGAAGCCCATCACTAAAAGGATCTTGTGAGGATTGCCTTGGGCTTGGTCGATTGCGTCCACAGAGCTAGAGTTCATAGAGACCGGTGAAGAAGATTTGGAGGAATAAGAGGAAGAGGGGTTATCAAAGGGGAGGGAAAGATGCGTGGGTGAGGAAGAAGGATGATTGTCACTGAGATTGTACAGTAGCAGAGAGGGTAGGGGGCCTTCAATTGGGAAAATGTGAAAAATATGATAGCCAGGGGGGAGTAGGAGGGTGAGGTGGAATTAAGGTTGAAGAGGTAGGCTGAAGGGTGGAATAGATGGCTAAGGATGGGCTTGATTGAGGGCTTGGGCATGAAGCCATTTGGTAAATAGTTTGGATAGGAGTCAACATCAATGCTTGCTTAAGCTAGTTAAGAGTTATTATGGAATTATTTATTTTATCAAGGGCAAAAATGCTATCACAAATTTTGTTTTAATCAGGACTTCTTTTTTTTCAATTAGAATTAGGATTCCTTGGAATTTAAGTAAGATCTTTTATTATAAATAGCAGTCATATTCAGGGTTTTGCTTTCAGACTTAGATATCATTTTGTTTAAAATCCTGGTTTTACCAAAGAGCTAGAAGCTTGGATTGTAAGCTTCCTGTTATTTCAATCAATTAGATCCTTGATGGCGGTTAGAGAGGTCAGGTTCATGGTTGACGTGGTGACAAAGTTACACGTGAGGGAATAAAATGATCTAATGAGAATTGAGGAAGTGGTATATAAGGGATATAAAAAAGGTCAAGTCAAAGGAGAGCTGAGGATTTGGTGGACGAGGTGAAACCAAATCGCTCTGAATGATGTTTGGTCGTTAATGACAAAGGCAGTTTGTATCCAATTGCAGTTATAATTCACCTCATAACCAGAGGAGAGTTAATCTCATTGTGCGAGCATAATTTTTTTTGCGGTCTTAAATAGACAAACAATAGAGAAACCCTAATCTCATCAAATTATCACTGCACTTAGCAACTTGCTGCTGAACTGAGGCAATTTCAACGAGTATAAACGGCTAAAATTGGGCAATTCTAGCATGTTTAAGTGCCTGAATCAAGCACATCACAATTACTCCATCAAACATACAACGACCATGTCCTTGAGTTGTTCTCATAACAGTTTACGTGCTCGTCAGTTTATTACAAAGCCCCAATTGTAATGCATAGTGGTGCAAAACCGCCACCCAGAAAGGAGAGATCCGAGACCAATTAAACAACAACAATCCGTCGACCATGCCAGACGATCAACAAGAGGAAAACATCCTAGATCACCATCAAGAAAGGTAAAGGAACAAGGGCCTTTCCAGCCCTAACCACATCACTACTCGAAGTAAGGCTGCACCTCTACACAAAGTAGGGGTTTTCTCTACTACACCAAAGTAGGAGGGAATGTTTTCCAATTCCATAAATCAAAATAACATCAATAGCTGCTTATGTACAGTACATTTAAACCCACTTGTGGACCCTAGATATTGACCAAAATACCTCTAACAAAATAGTAAAATGACCGACCTACCCTTATACCCTATTCCCCATACAATTAAATCAGCATGCGTGAAACCTAGTTCCCCTTTTGCAAGTCCCCATTCATATAACCAAATTCTCATGCAAAATAATAAATACCATAGATAACCCAAAATAGATGATAATCATGGGCTACCCTTGCATTAAATTGAGATACAATATCAGTTTTCCTTATGAAAATAGTATCCCCCATATAACTAAAGTTCGTAGCAAAACCTTCTAAATCAATCCAATGTGAAAAATATCCAATAATTTTAACAGTTGGTTGTGCATTTATGCCAAGGAAGGGCGAATGTTATTGCAAGCGCTGGTAGAAATGAAATTGAAATGAACGAAATTCATCTACTTAGTCACAAAAGGAAAGAGGAATTGATCCTCAACCAAGAAAAATGAAAAGGCGATAAATCCAAGACAATTGAAATGCATGAAAATCATCTACTTAGTCACAAACAAAAGAAAGAACAACTGATCATCAACCAGGAAAAATGAAAAGGCAATAAATCCAAGCCAATTTTACAAACAAGTACTACGTACTAGGCCTCTTTATTTTGTGCATTCGTCTGTTGCAAGGCCTTTTACATTTTGACAAGCGTTACTATTAAGGGAGTTTTGAAAAAAAAAATACACTATATTTTTCTTAGATACTAATTAACTTGGGAAAGTGTGTGCACCTCTATCCTCATACCATCAATTCAAGACAACTAAATTTGATATGTATAAATTCCAAAGGATAATTCTGATTCAAATTAAATCTCCCAAAAGATGACCTATGTAAACTAAAATTTCTAACTTACCGGACTCGACTTTAGTTCCTAACCAGCAAATGTATTCCACCCATCACTTCTCCCTTTCCCTAAAATCTCTCAAGGACTCGTCCTTTCAATCTCTCTTTCCTCCCTCTCTCTCTCTCTCTCTCATCTCTAAATATAATTAGAGTCCTATAGAAATCGGCTTCAACCTAAGTCTCACCTACTCTCTTCTATATTTTGTATCTTAGAGATTGATTCTGTCTCCCCTTTCCTAAACCTAACCCCAAAAGAAGAACCTCTCATCTCACAAGTTTATCTATGCTATTACCAAGATTCTCTCTCTAAAGATAGCATTTTTTTGGCAAACTCCTATGAAAACATAGTTATACATAAATTCTCTCCCATTCTGCTTCATCCCCTTACCAAGATCCTCTCTCTCTCTCTCTCCTCCCCCCTTTTCTCAACAATTCCCCTTATTAAGATCCTCTCTCTCCCTACACACGCACGCACACACACACACACACAAAACCCAACAAAAACAGTGGTAAGATAGGGGTAACTACAGATGAGCCATCAGTTTTATAAAGTTTGATACTACTACTGTAATCTAGAAAATTTGGAAATCCATTGGTAGTTTCTAAAGAACCAGCAGAACTAAGATCAGCTCTCAATAACTTGTTAAATGCATTTTTTAGAGGGTAAATACAATGGCAGATGAGTTGGCTAACTCGGAACCAGACGCATCCAGGGATAGCTCATAGCTCTATGAAGCCATAGTTTGTAGCCATTTTTTCTCCATGGAGAAGCATTCCTTATAGTCTAGTATCTCTATTGAAGAAAGACCAATAAATGGCAGAGGCTTGTGAATTTTAAAAGGTACAACCCCTGAAAATTCACAGAGATGTTGTCAGTCCTAAAACTTAAACAAATACTACTCTAAAATTGATAGATATCACCCTTATGAGGTCTGATTTGGATAAGCAACAAGGAAGAATAAAGGTTTCATCTCTCATCTCAGCAAATAACATATCCACATAGAACCAATGAGCCCTATATTTGTATAAGTTCATACGTTGATGCTCTGTTTCTCATTGCATGCCACAAAAGACTTATAAAAGGGAATATTTCCTAAGGTAAATATGCATTATTGAGAAAAGTTTCATTTATCACCTAGTTTTATATTTCATCTTCTTCCAAAGGACTCGCTATTTTTACTTTAAACCCCCTTGTTCAAGATGATAAGCCTTTTAATACAATATTGATGTCTATCAACATGGCACACTCATGCACACGCACATAATCCTACACATCCAATGGCAAGAAATGTTCATAAGTCACATGGTTTGGTCCAACAATATGATGGTTAGTGCATTATAATATTGAAGCATGCAAACTATCAATTCAGTTTAAAACATTAAATATTAACTGCAACTGCAGTTCATCTTCGTTCAGAGGGAAAGCAAGGAGACGAAAACAGACCCCAATATTATAACTGCAACTGCAGTTCATCTTCAGTGTAGATTTTGATGCTTAGGGAAGCTGCCTGTGTTGCATTTTACTAGACATTTACCAACATATGAGTACCTGAGAAAAACCAAAGGCGTGAGTTGGGGCAACGGTGAAGGGGTCTTGGGCGATAATGGAATGGGCGAAGAATAGGGTACTGAGAGACTCGGGTACACTGTCTAAAAGAAAATGAAGATTTGGGGTAGAGGATTACCATCAGGACTTCTGTTTATTTAATTAGAATTAGGATTCCTTGGAATTTAAGTAAGATATTTTATTATAAATAGCAGTCGTATTCATTGTTTTGCTTTCAGATTTAGATACCATTTTGTTTAAAATCCTAGTTTCACCAGAGACCTAGAAGCTTGGATTGTAAGCTTCCTGTTATTTCAATCAATTAGATCTTTGATTTCTCTATTCCTCTTTTTTCTTTCCACCAAACCATCTGGTATTGGAGTAGGCCCGTTCCCAAATCACATGAGCATTTGCTGCAAGTTTGCTCGATGGCGGTTAGAGAGGTCAAGTTCATGGTTGTGGTGGTGACAAAGTTATATGTGAGGGAATAAAATGACCTAATGAGAATTAAGGAAGTGGTGTACGAGGGATGTAAAAAAGGTCAAATCAAAGGAGATTTGAGGATCTGGGGGATGAGGTGAAGCCAACTCGCTCTGAATGATGTTTGGTCGTTCATGACAAAGGCGGATCTGTATCCAATTGCAGTAATAATTCACCTCATAACGAGAGGAGAGGTAATCTTGTTGTGTGAGCATAACTTTTTTTGTGGTCTTAGATAGACAGACCATAGAGAAACCCTTATCTCATCAACTTATCACTGCACTTAGCAACTTGCCACTGAACAGAATCAATTTCAATGAGTGTAAATGGCTCAAATCAGGCAATTCTAGCATGTTTAAGTGGCTGAATCGAGCATATCACAATTACTCCATCAAACATACAACGACCATGTCCTTGAGTTGTTCTCATAACAGTTTACGTGCTCATCGGTTCATTGCAAAGCCCCAATTTTAATGCATAGTGGTACAAAACTAACACCCAGAAAGGAGAGATCTGAGACCGATTCAACAACAATCCGTCGATCATGCTAGTCGATCAACAAGAGGAAAGCATCCTTAACATCAATAACTGCACCCATACAGTACATTTAAACCCACTTGTGGACCCTTGATATTGACCAATACCTCTAACAAAATAGTAAAATGACCAACCTACCCTTATACCCTATTCCCCATACAATTAAATCAGCATGCGTGAAACCTAGTTCCCATTTTGCATGTCCCCAATCATATAACCAAATTATTATGCAAAATAATAAATACCATAGATAACCCAAAAGAGATGATAATCATGGGCCAGCCTTTCAATAAATTGAGATACAATGTCAGATTTCCTTATGAAAATAGTATCCCCCATATAACTAAAGTTCGTAGCAGACCTCTCTCTCTCTCTCTCTCTCTCTCTCTCTCTCTCTACTACACACGACGACACACACAACAACAACAACAAACGTAAACGAACGTAACGACGTACGACGTACGTACGTACGTACGTACGTAACGTTACGTA
>NW_006500340.1:98968-111318 GCF_000471905.2 Amborella trichopoda | reverse complement strand
AGAGAGAGAGAGAGTCTTCACCATGACATCCAAAATTATTTTTGACAAAAATAGAATAAAAAAGAAAAGAATATGCAGCTATCTTAATTTAACAATGCTTAATAACATAAAATATCACACCTACAATTACAAGGCAAAAAAAAGAGCAGACATAAACCATAGGAAACGCAAGTGCGGCGTATGTAATTTTGTTTATCCTTCCTATTTTGGCAGTTGCTTTCACTGGACCAGTGCATGTAGTACTCTCTAACTAGTACATCTCTAAATAATTCTTCATTCATTTATACTTTTGCTTTTTCTCTCCCTTGAAAATAGCCAAGAAAGGGTACTAAATAGGACACTGCAGATACACCATAAAAGAACTTTGATTAAGGTTGCCGAAAAAAAAAGAGGCAAAATATGAACATGACATGTTTGTAGCATACAATGCTCATAAAGAATATCATTTTCAAATAAAGATAATTTGAAAGACAAGAAAACAACACAAATGTTGTGGTATATCAAAAATGTAGTGAACGAAAATACTCTTCATAAGGAGGTATATGAAGTTGGACAGCTAACAAAGTAGCTACAAGAGTCTTGGTAGTATAGATACTTACAACGGAATCAAGGATAACTTGAGTGTCAAATATATCTAGGAAAAGCTGCTTTGAGAAAAAAAAAAAAAAGCATCTTACTGGCCACGTAGATAATCACTGCATAGATTCTGGCCTCCATCCATTGATAAAGAAAATACACAAACTAATTATTTTAATGCTTGCCTACTAGAAATGAGGGTCTCAAAATAATCAAGGAGATCTAGCCATTTTGCTAACAGATAAAATGCATCTTTTTACTTCCAAACTATGTTAGGGGCTTTGCTTTGCTTTTTTTTTTCTGTGATTATTCCTAGAAGTAAAATCATTATTTCTTTACAAAACCTAAGATTTACTTCAAGAAATTAATACTAGTTCAAAATCCATTCCCATTTTCATGAACAACAGGCAAATGATAAAGTCAACTATAGATACTATGCAAGTTTCACAAGGAAAGCAAATACTTCTTTTTTTCTTTATTTACTCTTTCGGATTACTTATAACAAGTGTAAAACCAGACCTCTTATACAGTTAATTAATAAAGAACAGAGACAAAATTGTACAAAAAAGAAACAAAAAGGGACTGCCCACTAGACTAAGGTTACAAGATTTGTTTGGGAAGCCCCCTCTTTGCTGAGGCTATCCATGATAGCATTGGCTTCATGCCATACGTGTTGGGAAGACACCTCGAGAGATTTAGTGGGCTCAAAAATATTCAAACACTAGTTTAGTCTCCAGGCGCAAATAGAAATCCTACTAGCCCAATTGATTCCTAGTTTTATTTTGTACATGATACATTTGTATATGTCAGTGAAGTGTATTCCCCCCACGCTGGATGTGGTCCACCATGAGAGCCTTTTTGCTAATCAATAACCAATCTAGAAGCTAGGTTTTGGGCCGGGCTGGGGAGATCCATACCTCGCTGGCAATGGCAGGGGAAGATCACTTGGCCAAAGCTGCTCATAGAAAGTTGTTCCGCCAAAAAGAACCTTGATTTAGCTGGCTCCTACACCATCTTGTCCCTACCATGGTGAGGAAGGAAATTGGATTTAGGGGTTAAAGCAGGATTATCAGGTCTCGGATTTCATCATTGGACAGTTCCATTCTAAACCTCGGATCAAACAACATGCCTAAAGAGAACTTTGTTTGCATCTGAGACTTGGTCAGGTGCCACTGGGAAGATGATAGAAAGCTTAAGACAAAGTAAATACATTTAGTAAGAATATAATGGTTTCCCTCAGCTTACAGATTCAACTCATCTTGGAACAGTAGAAACTATAATATTCATCTTGAAAAGTTTAGGCAGTATGCTATGATACAACTTGTATCCATTCCAAGCACAAAAGAACTCATCAAAAGACAACATACCTGATTGTCTCTGTGAAATGATGGAATATCATATACAAAGGTGAAAGAATTTATTTTGCAGTGAGCTCCAACTGCTGAGACATGGCTCCCTTTCAAGATGTGGGTTCATGAAGTACTGCAATCATCCATAATCCATTAGCTATGGACCCTTCTTTTTAGCAATCTGTTGAAGTGCTTCACCATCAAGTTAAGAGGAATGTCGAGTTTTTATACTATAACCAGGTCAGTAATGGTAGAATGCTTTTTCCATGGGTTGCATTGGTCCACCCTCAAATTGCTCTTGCATGATGAAAGTTCATTAAACAATTGTGTTGTAAAAGTGCTAGAGGGCCCAGTGCTCAAGGGACCTTGCAGGGGCCTTGAGTTCCATACATAATCACTATTAAACTAATGAAGGCTATCTTCAATGGGAGCTCATTTGGTTTTCTAACACATTTAACATGATAAGCAGACAATATTTAACATTACATGTATAGATGTATTTATTGAATACTGTCAATTTACACCCCCTTGCGCATCTAATGTCTAATTTAACTATTGCAGTTGATGATTTGGACTTGAATAATGTGTAGACTTCAGGGGATGTTTCTTACCTTGCAATTGAGAAACATTTATGTGGTCCTGCCACAGGTTGGCAAATTCAGTTTGTCATCCAATAATTAACTAGGGAATGCATGTGAAGATAACTTTGTCAGTATTATTGGCTTCGGTAATTCACTGCATTCTTTTTTTTCATATTAAAATTGTGCTTGCAGACTTTACCTTAAGGTGCTGCCACACTCAGCAACATAATGGACCAGGAGACAATTGCAGCCTTTGCAACATGCTGTCATCATCTTTGCCAATGGAAATCTTACATGAGTAATCCCCTATTCTTTAGTATACAAATACCTTTGATCCTTTACAATCTGGTTCTTGTATCTGTTGTATATATCCTGTGAAAGATACACAGATAGAGAATTAGCATTCTATGAAATCATAGGATCATTGCTCACATAAGCATATGCATGGATATGTAATACGGAAATATCTGAATGTTCATTTAGAGCACTATTAAATTATACATAATTTATTGTGCATAGTTCACAGTTAATGTAAAATGTGCATAGTTCATAGTTCAAGTGAAATGAACCAGAATTTTAAGTCCCTGTAGGAATGAATTGCTTCATTTCATGGCTGGTTTCTCCTTCTTCTTTATATTATTTTTTTTTTAAAAAAGATTCATTTATTTCTTGCATTATTTTGTGAAGATATTTCATTTAGGAACCCCGTTCTTTTCGGCAATTGGCTGGAATATATAAGAAAAAGGATATCTGTTTTGGGAGTCAATCTTCGTCCAGCGCCTAGCTGTGCCCATTTGCTTTCAGAGAAAATTAGTGACCATCAAATAAGAATCATGACCAGTTTTTGGAAGAACCTTCTTCAAAGTGTTACTTTCTTCATTGTTCTGATATAGATGTAGGATTTCTATACAATATGGGGATATCCAAAGAAGGTTTCCATACAACTACATGGTTCACCAGCTGGGCAGTAGATGCAGACCGCCAATTTGATTTCTCAGAAGCAATTGATCAGAGCTTACTTGTCAAAATATGGTAATTTATTACTCTTTCTTCGTGAAAATGAGTTTAAAATTCCAATTTTCTGCATTATATTATCGAAAAACTCTTGGTTGCTACTTGTAGTTTCAGAAAATGACTAGGTGCCCTGCTTTTTTAGGAGGTTTGAAACAGCTAAATATTCTGTAAGAGCATAGTTCTTGATTTGAAAACTATTTGTTACATGGTTTTTGAAATACAGCAGCCACAATTTCCTGTTAGAGAAGGATACCTAATGTTAGCACTGCTACACTCCTAGATTTTCTGTCTTGTTTTACATAATTCAAATAATGGCACTTGACTAGCATGTTAACTGTGGATTCTGAAGAACATCACTGCAAGGGTGTTGCTTCTCTCTGTTTCATGAAGCGGCTATAGTTCTTACTTTAGGCAATGAGATCTTCACAAAACCATTTGTAAGATGCCCAAGATAGGTCTATGCTTTCTTCCAAATAAATTACTTTCCCTCAACAAATATTTCTGTTTCTTGAAAAATATCAAGGTGCTCTTCCATTTGTTTTAAGAAATAAGAAAGCTCCATCATCTATGTTATAAGGATATGGGTACAAGTGTCACCAATATACATGTCAGAAACGCAACTTAGCCCCTTCTAGATACTACACATTCATATATATATTCGACGGGTCGGGAGGTGGGATTTTAAGCGATTAAAGTATCTTAGTTTCTATAGTGTTAGACATGTGTGTCACATTCTTAGTGTCTACATGAGCCCAGAACCTTGGACGCTCATCCAAGTCTTGTAGCCCATCATTTATTTAGAATGTTGGTGTTTACATTATTCTTGATAACGATTTATATATCTTCTCCGGTTCTTTGTTTATTTTGGCAGTGATGATGGCGAACAACAAGGAGTTGAAAGATTGTGACAAATATGAAACCTGTAGAGAGAGAGCAAAGTTAGGGTTCATGCGTAAAGATATCATGGATATTGGGAGGCTTATGTGGACTAAAATATGCCCCTTATTAACATATTGCTCGAGAATCACTTACTTGTTGCAAAGCCTACTAAATACTCTACACATTCGGGCCTTCCCTAAATGTTTATTTAACTTCAGTTGCATTTATAGTTAGTTAACAGTTAAATTTTCATTTGGATGATGAAAGTGCAAAATATATCCATGGAAGGTATTTTTTATTCGAATTATATCCACCTTTTAGCTTCCCATGCAAGGGTGTCCTCTCTCTCTCTCTCTCTCATAAACACACATACACAGATTTGGCTTAGCAAAGTGGTTAGTTATATTTGCTCAGCAATGCGATATCCTAAGTCCTAGTTTCATTTATCTTTTATCTTATATCAAATATCCCAGGTTTCAATATTTGCTTTTCACATTTTTTCCCCCATTATTTCAAATCACATGCTTTCAAAGTATTGTTTTTATATACATTTGGAATACTTTTTTTAAAAAACAAACGTAGACTGTCCAACATTTTAGGAACAGATCTGAAGCGGACACTTGTTACAGTGTGGGTAGCCATGTTTTTCTTATTATTCTTTCATATATAATTTGGAATGGAAGCTGTCAGGGAAATGTTGGAATTCTACTAAGAGCCTACAAAAACAATTTTAAACACCCTCTCCAAAACCCGATGTTAAATTACCAAATCAATAGAAGGATTCAAAAACAAATCTAAAGACCACATCAAATTTCGAAATGATAAATCGACAAAAAAAGCAGAAGTGTCATACTTTAAAAAAAAAAAAAATGTAGAGCAAACAAGATTGTAAACAATGTCCAAGTCTAGCTTCACTACAGTTAATTGCTTACACAAAACAATAAAGCAAGCAAGAATATAAACAATGTATATTTTCTTATCAGTAAGTTATAACACCATCCTAGAGGCCAAAGAAAAAACTAGAATCATAAAACACAAAAAGCATTATTGAAAAACAAGCTCAGGATGGAAAAGAGAACTAAATAACCTAAAGTCTTGCCAAAGCCGCCAAATCTCCAAGTATACATTAATACAAATTGGTGAATATTTGTTACCAACATATATGCTTGTTGACAGCAGCTAGATATAATGATTGACCAACTCATTTGGTTCTATCAAAATATGCATATGAGGATTTTGATGAATTACAGACAAATTAATATCTGGATTGGTTTTGGTCATTCATTTTTATCAAATGATTAATAAGGCCATTGCAAGCGTTTCAAAAGCTCCCCAACCACAACCTAACCTTTCCTCCCACCCAACCTGCAACATTCCCCAACCTTACCATCCACAACCTAGCCTTTTGGTTCGTTACCCTTGCAGTGTCACTGTCCTTTCCTCCTCCACCACTAAAAAGAAAAGAGCATCTTTCTATTCCCACAGACCCATCCGTCCATGCATTTTAGACCTCAACAAATGAATGTCAAATCATGGTAATCCAAGCAAGAAATACCTCGCTCCATGACCAGGCTTGAAATTTCTCAAGCAACCATGCAGTCAAGTCCACTATCACTACCTACCTTCCTCTTTATTCTTGACCACAGCCCCTTCCTCCCATTCCCTAATTCAGAAGACCATTTGTTCCCCACGTAAATTAGAGTTCGTGAGAGAAATATGATTAACATGCTATAAAAAAATATTATGGAATGTGCGTTACCAGGTTTTAATTAACTTGAAATCAATCTGGTCATGTGTATCACAATCAGTATTGAGATTGTCCATAGAAATATTAAGTCACATCATAAAGCAGAAAGAGTGACATAACTGACCTGGAATGGATTAATGGTAGCTTGAAGAATAGTGAGGCTATTTAGGGTCTTCCACTACATAGTTGCACCTCTCCTGAAAGGATTGCTGGTTTGAATATCAAACCGGTACAAGTTTAGTAAAATTCAGCTCTAAACATAAATGAATTTCACAAATAATGCAAGTAATAACTAAATTTGAACATAAAGTACAATCCCTACAAAAAGGCATCTTAGACAAAAATGAGATACAATATCTTCTCCAGTTCAATAATTACCTCTAGAATGAGAATTCAGGTACTCGTGCAGCTTTTAGATGCCAATCCCAAAAAAAATTTCCCCAACTTTGTCAATGTGATTACTACAATAAAAAGTTCGTAGGCCTCAACATCAATGGTTGATTAAGCTAGTTAAGAATTATTATGGAATTATTTTTTTATCAAGGGTAAAAAAGTTATCACAAATTTTGTTTTAATCAGGACTTCTTTTTTTGAAATAGAATTAGGATTCCTTGGAATTTAAGTAGATCTTTTATTATAAATAGTGGTCGTATCAGGGTTTTGCTTTCAGACTTAGATATCATTTTGTTCAAAATCTTGGTTTCACCATAGAGCTAGAAGCTTGGATTGTAAGCTTCCTATTATTTCAATTAATTCGATCTTTGATTTCTCTATTCCTCTTTTTTCTTTCCACCATACCATCTGGTATTGGAGCAGGCCCGTTCCTAAAGAGCATGAGCATTTGCTGCAAGTTTGCTCGATGACGGTTAGAGAGGTCAAGTTCATGGATGTGGTGGTGACAAAGTTATAAGTGAGGGAATAAAATGATCTAATGAGAATTGAGCAAGTGGTGTACGAGGGATGTAAAAAAAGTCAAATCAAAGGAGATTTGAGGATCTGGTGGATGAGGTGAAGCCAACCTGCTCTGAATGATGTTTGGTCGTTCATGACAAAGGCGGATCTGTATCCAATTGCAGTTATAATTCACCTCATAACTAAAGGAGAGGTAACCTCATTGTGTGAAAAGGAAAAATGAAAAGGCATAAATCCAAGCCAGTTGAAATGCATAAAAATCATCTACTTAGTCACAAACAAAAGAAAGAACAATTGGTCATCAACCAGGAAAAATGAAAAGGCAATAAATCCAAGTTAATTTTAAAAACAACTACTATGTGCTAAACCTCTTGAATTTGTGCATTCCTCTGTTGCAAGGCCTTTTGCATTTTGACGAGTGTTACTATTAGGGGAGTTTTGAAAAAAAAAAATACACAATATATTTTTCTTAGATACTAATTAACTTGGAAATGCGTGTGCACCTCTATCCTCATACCATCAATTCAAGACAACTAAATTCGATATGTATAAAATCCAAAGGATAATTCTGATTTAAGTTAAATCTCCCAAAAGATGACCAAAGTAAACTAAAATTTCTAACTTACCGCACTCGACTTTAGTTCCGAACCAGCAAATGTATTGCACTCATCACTTTTTCCTTTCCCTAAAATCTCCCCATTTTACATCCCCGGGGCTCGTCCTTTCAATTTGTCTCTTTCCTCCCTCTCTCTCTCTCTCTTTTTCGCTCTCTTTCTCTCTTATCTCTAAATATAATTAAAGTCCTATGGAAATCGGCTTCAACCTAAGTCTCACCTACTCTCTTCTATATTCTCTCTCTTAGACATTGATTCTATCTCCCCTTTCCTAAACCTCACTCCAAAAGAAGAACCTCTCATCTCACAGGTTTATCTATGCTATTACCAAGATTCTCTCTCTAAAGATAGCATTTTTTTGACAAACTCCTATGAAAATATAGTTATACATAAATTCTCTCCCATTCTACAATTGCCATTACCAAGATACTCTCTCTCTCTCTCTCTACACACGCACAAACCCAACAAAAACAGCGGTAAGATGGGGGTAATTGCAGATGAGCCATTAGTTTTATAAAGTTCGATACTACCACTGTGGTATAGAAAATTTGGAAATCCATCAGTAGTTTCTAAAGAACTAGCAGAACTAAGACCAGTTCTCAATAACTTGTTAAATACATTTTTCGAAAGGTAAATACAGTGGCAGATGAGTTGGCTAACTCGGAATTGGATACATCCAGGAATAAGTCACAGCTATATGGAAGCACAGTTCGTAGTCCTTTTTTCTCCATGAAGAAACATTTTTTATAGTCAAGTATCTTTATTAAAAAAAAAAACCCAGTAATGGCAAAGGCTTGTCGATTATAAAAGGTACAATCTCTGAAAGTTCATAGATATGTTGCCAGTCTAGAAACTTAACAAACACTACTCTGAAATTGATAGATACCACCGTTATGTTTCCAAACGAATCCATTTTGAATGACAATTACATCTGATTGGATAAAAAACAAGGACGAATAAAGGTTCCATCTCCCATCTCAGAAAATAACATATCCTCTTAATATCAATGAGCCCTATATTTGCACAAGTTCCCATGTTGATGCTCCATTTCTCATTGCATGCAAGAAAAGAATTATAAAAAGAGAATATATCCTAAGGTAAATATGCATTACTGAGAAAAGCTTCATGCATCTTCTAGCTTTATGTTTCATCTTCTTCCAAAAGGCTTGACTATTTTCATTTTAGACTCCCTTGTTTAAGATGATAAGCCTTTTAACACATATTGACGATCTGCAGCAAGCCACACGCATGAGCATGCACATAACCCTACATATCCCATGGCAACAAATGTTCATAACTTCACATGGTTTGGTCCAGCAATACCATGGTTAATGCATTATAATATTGTGAAGCATACAAAGTATCCATTCAGTTTAAACACTAAACATTAACTACAGCTCATCTTCATTTAATAAGGAAAACAAGGAGACGAGAACTGACCCCAATCTTCCATCTTCACCGTAAAATTTGATGCATTATTTCATGATCCAAAATTTCAAAATCACTTGAGCTGCTGCACAAAAAGGTGAGGTCCTGCAAGCCCAGTGAGATATGAAAAGCCATTAGTTAATATTAATGAAAAGTTCAAGTTATACTTGTGTCTATTTGAAGCAGTCATTCCAAGAGCATTAACAAGATATTTGGTCATGATTTATAGTTTTGTCTTTTTTTTCCCTTTCTGATCCGTTTTTTAAATGAGTAAAGTGTGTGTTTTCTTCATGTTTGAAGTATCAAAGAACCATGCACAAAAAATAACTGCACCAAATCTACAACATAATGCCCAAAAAGTAGACCAACATTCTGATACTAAAAGTGATCAAATGAAGGCTCCCCCCCCATTAGATGCTTGCATTAGTATTCCACTAATTGCATTTTCAACAGAAAGAAGGCATTTAGCAGTTTCCATTAAAATATAGGAAAAGAACAGAAATCCAATATTCCAAGTAGAAGAAGCACAAAAAAAACTAGATACAAAATATAAAGTATTACAAAAGTTCTATCAGGGCAAAGGTCAAACATGTACATGTAATATGAAGAATATTGTAATTCGTATGGCATGAGTGCATCGGAAGCCCAATAAATCGCTTTTAAAAGCCTTGCTGCTTGGGTTTTTTTATTTCCGCACTCATATTCATATGTGTTTAGGTACTCATATTTTTGCACTCCTGGGAGTGTGGTTCTAATTGAGTGAAAGCAACAATTAGAGTAATAGGTGCCACATTCATGGGTGAAAGATGTTGTGTGAGGAAGGCTCTATGGATAAAAGAGGCCATGTGATATGCGCTACTTGGAAGAAAAAGATCATCATGGAAGGTGTACTCTAATTGGATGAAAAGGCCATTAGAGTAGGGCTTTACTTGGATGAAACAAGCCACTAGAGCTGGTTGGAGCTGATTCTATCTAGGACATAGGGGGCTGCATCACTCTTGAGTCTCGCCTTGGCATGTGAAAAGGCATTGACTTGTAGGATCCAGGGTGGCAAATGTGTATAGTCCTTGTAATACGCTCAGCCGAAGAGGATCCAAGGTGGTGGATGCTGAGCCAGGAGGAAACCAAGACTCTATTGAGCAAAGCGGAACAAGAGGAAACCAAGACCCTATTGTGCAATGAGATGGTGGCTTGTAAAGGCGAGTGCCTAAAAGCCTCTGCATGGCACCATAAGCAGCACGCACGCATGACAATGACATTGGAGGGCAATAATGTCAAGCTTCATGGAAGGCAATTTGATTGGAGTTGTAGCGGACTACATCGCTGAAAATATGATGGGTGCCTTGCCTGACAAATATGAGATTAACTCTACGACCCAAGTTCAACTCCGACTAGAAAAGTACAATTCTTGAAGGGTGAAAGAAATAGACTTGGTTACCGAGAATGTTAATAAAAATGAATGTCCTCGTAAAAGACACATACAATCCCAGACCACATACCAGCCTCTATGGTCCTAAACAGTGTAACCCCATCATGGGAGCACACTTTGTTGGGCATTAGTGGACTTATTGGCTTCGCACCCTTAATTAGCATTTCCTCCAAATATGCTAAAACCTTCACTTGCCCTTCTAGTGCTAGAAAACCCTTTGATCAATCTATTGTAAGTGAAAAACCTTAGTAACACACGCTTTGCTGAGCATATCATCCCATAATGTCCCTGCCTCTCACAACTCCCCATTCTATTATATGTCAATGTCCTTGGATAAAACCCTTTCTCAAACTCATCAAAAAGCTTCCTCGCCGCTCTAAGTTTACCACCTTTATAAAGCCAATATATGAGTGTACTATATATAGCATTATCGGGATGCAGTTCCTCTTTAAGAGCTTCTTCCATAGCTTACAAGCCTGATCAACCTAGCCTTCTTGACATAAAAGATAAAAAAATTTGAAACACAGGGTTGGGCATGGTATAAACTTCTTCTCAAGCATTTCATTAAAAAAGGCTTAAAGCCTTGCTTGGTTGCCCCTCTTTATGGTAAGATTTAATAACTACACCATACGTGACATCATTTGGAAGAACTCAATTGTCCTCCATGTCACTATGAGCTTAACAACCTCCATTAATTTCCCTAAACCGTCAATTATGATTGTGTAAGTTGAACGGTCAGGGACCCAAACTTTGCTTATAATCTCATCCAAAAATCTTTTTTACTCCACAAAATCCACTCATAATTGTAAGTCACAGCTTATAGAGTCATAGTATTTGGAAAAAAAAAAACCCAAGCTTAGCATCTCCTCCAAAACCTAGAAAGATGATTTCAAATCGTTCGTTTAACACAAGGCCTTAATTAGAATATTGCAAGTAAAAACAATTGCAAATATCCCAAATTTCCTGCAATTCCTATACATTACATATAATTAACCAAATCATGACTTTTGGTCTGACTCATTGCATTCAAAAGAGTATTAAAAGATCTGAATCATTGCATTCAAAAGAGTATTAAAAGACCTGACTAGTTTATCCTAAACTCATTCATCCTGAAAAAGGACTGAAGGGCCAACTTGGGCTTGTTTGCAAAGCCATAGTTTGGAATAATATCTATGAATGCTATTTCACTGAAATTCTGGAATCCTTTAGCTCTTTGAGTATAATTTCCATGGAATTCAAATCCCTAGCCATGGCTAATTTCTCTATGATCATATGATAAGTATCAGGATTATGAAAGAAATTGGGGTGATATTTCGCAGCATGGTCAAAGAATTGTAAAGCTAGGTCTACATTTTCTTGTTGATTGATCATGTTTATGAGCCTATTTAGATATTCCTCCAGCCTAAGGGGATCAACAACAAACCGAATTTAGCTGAGCCGAGCCGATATTTGTCATTATTGGCTGAGCCGAGCCGATACGAGCTGAGTCCCACTACATTATTAAAAAATATATTAATATTTTTAACTCTTTTCTTGGCTCTCACGCAGTTTCTCTCTAAAGCCCTCAGTTTTCTCTCCTCCTCTTGGATGCTCTATTATTGATCATAAAAAATTAACCCAGTTCCTGGATGCTCTAATATTGATCATAAAAAATTAGAAATCCCAATTTCCTTAACCTCGAACCTACAAGGCCAAAACTTGAACCCCCAAGCTAGCAAGTCGTCATCTAAAACATGAGTTTTAAAAATATCTCTGATTTTTTAAATCTTTTAAGAATGCTAAGTTTTTTCAAAAAATCTTCAAAAAATCATATATATATAT
>NW_006500340.1:62923-96643 GCF_000471905.2 Amborella trichopoda | reverse complement strand
TCTCTCTCTCTCTCTCTCTCTCTCTCTCTCTCTCTCTCTCTCTCCACCACCACCACCACCAAACAAACACACAAGAAATAAAAAACTAAAAAAAACAGGCAGAAATATGAACATCTAACCAAATTCAAAGTGAACAGAACCGAATAGAAAGATCTAGTATTAAAAAGTTCTGAACCTTCTAATGAATCCTCTAGGCATAAAACCCAAATGCAATAAATCAACATTGTTCTCCATTAGTCAACCAACCTTCTTTTTTTTCCTGGAGGAAGTTGACTTTTGTATTGATTGTATAGATAATTACTAACAAAAATTAGGCAATTCTCAAAACAGGGTGCCCTATACTGGAAGCCTTGAGGGTCCAAGAATCTTTGCAATAGATCCAAAAATGAGGTGAGCACTAAGGGGGTCCAAATTCCCCTAGGGATAGTTGAGACTTGCTCCCTCCCTTGCTAATGCATTTGCCGCAGCGTTACAGTTCCTATGAGTGTGTCTCCAAGAGACTTGGATACTGCTGCAAATGTGGCCAATTTCAACAAAAATGTTATCTGGTCTCCAAGGGCAGAGGGCATTGCCAGAAGCCCAAGCGCTAGTGTTGCTGGAATATCCTCTACCTACACCTTTCTGCTCCAAAGATGATTAAATCTTCTGAGTCCTCTGAGTAGAGACTTGGCCTCAGCGAATGTGGAGTCCTTGACTCTGATAGGCAGAGCATAAGAAAGGAGGCTCAGGGCTTCAAAATTCCTAAACAGGCATCCAATGGCTGAGGAGCCCTGGTTGCCTAGAGAGCAGCTATCAGATGGCCCCAGGTTCCGGTGTCCTTCATAAAGAAGCTCGAGGAATCCTGTGGGCACTTAGGTGCAGCAATGCTTGCCAATTTTGGTGAAGATCCGAAAAGGAGAAGATGGAGAAACTTGGGAGGTTTAGGGCTCAGAATGTGACAAGTGACCTCCTTTTTTCAATAAGAGCTGAGGTAGAGGCTCTCTCCTCACTAAAGATCCTATTATTCTTCTCAATTCAAATGGTCCAAAGAGTGGCTGAGATGGAAGCACTCCATAGAAGATTTCCTGAATTTTTCCAAGGAGTTCTAAGGCATAAGGAGAAGAGGTGAGGGATCAATTGGGGAATGAGCCACAGCCACCTGAATAGAAGAAGAAGGTCGGTTCAAAGGGCCAAGGCAACCTCACAATTTAGAAATAGATGTTGATTGGTTTCTTCAGCATTGAGGCACATGGTGCACCTGTTAGGAAAATGTATACCCCTTTGCTGTAGTTGATCGAGTGTCAAAGCCCTTTCATAGAGTGCTATCCAAGTAATAAGCTGGATTTTGAGGGCAAAAAGGAGCACCAAGCCATGGTGGCTATAGAGGGAAAGGCTGAGAGGGGAGGAGAAGGCAGGGACTATAAGCTTCAGTAAAATGAAGCAACTGTGAATAAACCTGATGGAGAGGGCGATCAGACAATCTTGTCATTGCATGTGGGAGAACAAATATCGAATCGGGCAAGACCGAGAGATTAAAAAACTGGTGAAGCTTGTGGTCAACTAAGAGTCTCTTGAAATTGTGGTTCCAAGATCTCGCATTAGGTGGACCAGTAATGCTTTCTGCCATCGAAGAGGAAGGGTTATGGGTCAGACAAAAGAAACTAGCAAGGGAGTAGTAAAGCGGGTGACGAGGAGGTGAACAAGGAATCGAGTGTCATCGTGTCTCTGAGGTCGGTTCGAGTACAGTAGTTTGAAAGCAAGCTGACTGAAACAAGTAATTGATTCAATTCTCGCTTCATTGTCAGAGGTAAGTGAGGGAGGAAGCGCGGCAAGTTCTAGCCTCTCTTTCCTTGAAAAGAGGCTGAACGACGCCCGCAAGTATTTGATTTTAGGGAGAGACCATCCAGTACCTTCACTGAGGTTCAGCCAGCGAGCCTCTTGATCTGCCACAAAGTTGTGTGTAGCCCCAAGGTCAATCATAGCCTCAGTAGGTTTTCAATTGATAGACACTTCTACATACATATGCTCTCATGCTTGGGGCTTGACTTTCTTCACTTGCCGCTTCAATGAGCAGCCTTAGAGCCCTCATGAGTTTTTCCAGTCTAGCGACTACGACCATAAAGAAAAAGGACATAAAGAAAAGGGAAATACTGGAAATTGTGGTCTTGATAAGGGTTGCTTTGCAGCCTGGTGAAAGGACTCTCCCTTTTCATGAAGCCAGGTGCCACTCGACTTTGTCTATAACCAGGCTCCATAACTGGATTCGAGGAAGGCCAATGCAAGATGGAAGGCTAAGATAGGATGAGGGCATTGGCTCTACAGCACATCCCCATGAGTCAGCGAAGTATTTCACTATGGCTTGGTCAAGGCAGATTCCTGTCATCTTAGTTTTTTCTAGGTTCACCCTAAAGCCCGTAGCCAACTTGAAGCATTGGAGGTAGAGCAATAAACAACTAACTTTTTAAAAAATTGCATCACAAAAAAGGAGGGTATCATCGACATATTGGAGGTGGAATATAAAGAGACCCCACCTACCCACTTGGAAACCCTAAATGCATCCCATGTTGTACACATGAGATAGTGAGCCACTGAACACCTCAGCCACTATGGCAAGTAGGAAGGGTGAAAGGGGGTCCCCTTGGCAGAGCCCTCTCGAAGCATGAATGTAACCCTTAGATGTGTCATTAATAGGTTCCAAAAATTGGGGTTTTGAATCCATCTCAACCATAGAGAGCCAAATGGCGTTCTGGACAAAGTCTCATCATCATAAGCTTTTTGATTACCAAGTCTAGGATTTTTGCTCTACAGCGGGAATGGATGCACTCGTGTGCTATTAGAGCCCCATCGAGAATCTGATGTTCCTTCTCAAAGGTCCCTTGGGACGATAAGATCACCTGACCAAGGACACGTTTAAGGCAGGAAGCCAGGCCTTTAAGAGAATTTTGTAGGAAGTATTAATCAAACTAATGGGTTTGAAGTCTTTAAGTTCTTTTGCTCCCTTCTTCTTGGGGATCTTGGCAATGAAAGTGACATTCATCGCCTTATGGATAGTAGCTCGAGAGTGAAATTCAGAAAAGAAAGCCACAATATCAATCCTAAGGGTATCCCAAAAGACTTTGAAGAGGGCTATGGGGAAGTCCATTGAGGTCTTTAATGGCTTGGAGTACTTTGTCCTCCTAAAAAGGGCTTTCCAAAGAGGCTGCAGATTCGGGAGAAATAGAAGAGAAGGAGTGGTCTGCCATTACTGGCCTCGGACTGGAAGGGGAAGAGAAAAGCTTGAAAAAATATTCAACAACCGCTGCCTCAATGAGATTGGGATGGTCAACAATCTGGTTCCCCACCTTGAAGTGGGTAATACAGTTCTCCCTTCTTTGACAGTTGGCTATCTTGTGGAAATAAGTTGTATTTTGGTTGTCAAGCTTGAGCCATCTGACTTTGGCCCGATGAGCTTAATAAATTTCTTCTTTCTTTAAGAGGAACTGGTAATCACGTTTATGGATGGATCGAGAATCCAGCTGAAGGGGAGGGAGGTTTAAGTTCTTCAATGGAGTCTCAGTGTTGAATAGACCTCAAAAGGGAATCATTTTGGTATCAGAAGTTTCCAAGGAGTTGTGAACTCCATGATTTCAGAAAAACTTGGAGCATTTGAAGCTTTTTCTACAAGATAAAACCGGCCCACCCATTCACGAGGGGGGAGAAGGACTCCCAATGGTTACGGACAGGAGAGGGGAAGCTGGGTTCTTAAAGCCAAGACAACTCAAAGAGAAAAGGCTTAGGCCATCGAGGAAGGGATTGGGTATCTAGCAGGATAGATCTACGATTTGAGGTGGGCTCGGGAAGCACCAAAGTGCCAGGGAACTCATGATCCCACTTGAGAGGGATTAGAAATCTATCTAAATTTGAGAGGCTTGGATTAGCCGAATGACTAGACCAACTGAACTCTGCTCCTTCCAACATGATGTCTAGAATACTGTTATGAGACCATCTGGTGAGATTAAAATCACCTTCTACACACCACTTAGAAAAAGGGAGGGACCTCAAAGACTGTAACTCTCTCAAAACGGCCAATTTCTCGTTGTCTTCTTGTGGTCCATAGACCACAATGCATTTCCAATAGAGGGACAAAGAACTTGCCAATGTGAGAGGCAACTAAGGTGTGTTGAGAAGGGTCCCAAAGGACCCAGATACCACCAAAAGGTCCTATTGCATCCAGAGCTAACCACTGGTAGGGGAAAGCCCCAAATATTCTGAATTTGGGAGAGGGTGTGGGAAGGAAGTTTGGTTTCCACCAAGCCAAGAAGAGAGGAAGAATACTGTGAAACAAATTGACGAATATTTTTCCATTTTTCTAGGTGGCCCAAACCCTTATATTCCAAATAAAGATCTTCATTGCAAAGATAAGGGGCGAATGGCACTCATGGTCGAGGGCGATAATGTCGAGGAGCCAAGGGAGTGGGGAGGACCTTAGCTGAGGGTTCTCCTTTCTCATACCTTACTTTGACAGAGAGTTGTATAGCAATTGGGATGCTCTTAAATTGGTTGAGGGAGCCTTACCTTTAACATTCTTCGACTTAGACTGGTGTCTAGATTCGCTATCAGCATTGATGAAGGCTTCAAGGGCTTCATGTGGGCCGTTGAACAGGAAGCCCATCATTGAAAGGTTCTTGTGAGGATTGCCTTGGGCTTGGTCGATTTCGTTCATTAAGCTGGAGTCCACAAAGGCCGGTGAAGAAGAGTTTGAGGAATAGGAAGAAGAGGGGTTATCAAAGGGAAGGGAAAGATGTGTGGGTAAGGGAGAAGGATACTCTTCACTGAGATTGTACGGTAGCAAAGGGGGGAGGGGACCTTCAAAAGGGGAAATGTGAAAAGAATGGCAGCCAGGGGGAGTAGGAGGTTGAGGCGGAATTAAGGGTGGAGAGGAAGGCTGAGAGGTGGAATAAATGGCTAAGAATGGGCTTGAATGAGGGCTTGTGCATGAAGGCATCCGGTGAACAGGTTGGGCAGGCCTTGATATCGAAGCTTAATTAGGTGAGGCAATGGTGGCAACAAGGTTGGGACATGGGGGGAGAGAAGAGGAGGAGATGAATTAGGAGGAAAATGGTGAGGTGGACTAATGAGGTTAGGGGAGGGCATACAAAGAGGGGGTGCAAGAGGAAGGGATTGCAAGCCTAGGATTGCATAGAGAAAGGGTGGAGAGAGAGAGGGGAAAGAAAGCAAGGGTATAGAGGGTATAAAAGCTTGGGCAGAACGAGATAAAGGAGCATTCTGCATGTGAACACGATTGGATGGGCGAAAAGGGAGGGAAAGGGGCACGACAGGAGAGGGCACGTGTACACCTTCCATGTTACAGGGGGGTCGAGAAAAGGTAATTGTAGAAACAACATGGTCAACAAGTGAAAAAGAGGGAAACGGAGGTGGGAGGGAGAGTTGCGTCCTATTTCCCTAAGACCAGAAGGAGACTTGGATGGAGGACACCTGGTATCACGGGATTGGAAAGGGAAGCAGCGATCACATGCTCACCAAGAGGGGTGCAACGAATGACAAGGGATAAGGAACCATGTGGTAGCTCCTGAAAATAGGAAACTGCGATCAAGAAATCGCGATCAAGAGATCGCTGAGATGCACGCCAAGGGAGGATAGATGGGGGACAATCGAGAAGGAGCCACGTGACTGTTCTAGATGGGGAGGTAGAGCCGCTTGCTCTAAGGCCAAGGATGAATTGCCTTGGGAAATGGGGTTTGTGGAGCCACCGGTCGTCCCGGCATTAATGATAGGAAGCTCAAAAGGTGGTGATCCTCTTGGGGCAAAGTTCGCCGCACAATCGAAACTTGAACGCTGATGGTGATTTCTTAGCTGCCCTCTATGTGAGACCTTGGTCCATCCATCCTGGTGTACTGAGGAACATGATCCAAACAGAGGAGGATTGACGATGGGGAGAGGCGAAGGACCCAGGCCAAGGGAATGTGAAAGAAGAGGCCATTAACTTCAGCCAAATGAAGGGCGGGATGAGGGAAGGTGCCAACGATTCCACGAGAAGTTGGATTGATCCAAAAAGTAGGGTGTTTGAGGACTGCTAATGGATCGAGCTAAACGCGCCGCAAGAGTCCCCAATTTTTTTGAAAGTGTCAATGTGCCACTCCTGCATGGGGATGTTGTGGCCTGGAGCCAAATTGTTTGCGGAAAAATGGCTCCCAAGTTCTCACTCCAAGCAGAAAAGGCGAGAGCCCCATTGAACCGAGAATGGTGTCCCTGCAGGCCATTATTACGGCTGACTTCATATGGGAAAGAGAAGAAATTCTCAAATGTCAAAACTTATGGGGGCAAACATGTCAAACCATAGGTGTCCATCTCTGAAATTTCAACATGTGAACACGAAAATGCCTCCATGTTTGACACCAAAACATGACACATGCTTGGTGAGGCTCATCAGATTGTCTACTGGTATGTCGAAAGCAACACATTAATCGGATATAGTCGTAGAGCCACGCACCACGACATGTCTAAAACAAAATGCCTCTAGATCCAATGATTGAATGGGCCGAATGACAAATTCAATATTTATCAAGATAGATTTGGGAAGAGGAAATAAGAATTCCAACTAAAATAAAGCTATTATGCATCTTACCAATTGCTAAACTAAAGCTATTATGTCACAATCCGTATTGAGATTGCCCATTAGAAACATTGAGTAACATCATAGAACATAAAACTGGAATGGTTTGATAGTAGCTTGAAGAATAGTGAGGCTGTTAGGGTCTTCCACTGCATAGTTGCACCTCTCCCAAAAAGTTTGCTAGTTTGAAGAGCAGACCTCAATACAGGTATAAGTTCAAGAGCTCTAAACATAAATGAATTTCACAAATAATGCACGAGATAACTAAATTTGAAGAAACTACAATCCCTACAAAAGGGCAACTTAGACAAAAATGAGACAATATCTTGTCCAGTTCAACCTGCATGAATTCTGGAACAATTTGGAGCTAATTACTGTGTTCCTTTGTTTTGGGGAGCTAGCAGAATTTTCATGTCATGTGAGTTTTATTTGATGCAAGTACAAAGGCTGCTAAGTGCTAACAATGATTTGGAAGGTGACTCAAGAAAAGATTCATCTTAAACTGAGATTTCGTTTACGCAAAACAACAATTCACATGAAGTGACATGTTAATTCTTATTAGTGAAGTGGGGGACCCAATTCAAATATGCATTTGGTTGAATGTTGAAACACGCCTCAACAAATATTCCTATGTGATGAATCACACGGATGAGATATAAGATGGAAGACAAATTCAAAAGCTATAAAAAGAAATATAGATAATAAAAATAGTCAAAAGTAAATAAGAAAAATTAACATAAAAGATCAAATACATGCATCCCATACATGAATATGGTTGTTCAACTTCTAGACCTATGTCAAAACTTATGGGGGCAAACATGTCAAACCATAGGTGTCCATGTCTGAAATTTCAACATGTGAACACGAAAATGCCTCCATGTTTGACACCAAAACATGACACATGCTTGGTGAGGCTCATCAGATTGTCTACCGGTATGTCGAAAGCAACACATTAATCGGATATAGTGGTAGAGCCATGCACCACGACATGTCTAAACCAAAATGCCTCTAGATCCAATGATCGAATGGGCCGAATGACAAATTCAATATTTATCAAGATAGATTTGGGAAGAGGAAATAAGAATTCCAACTAAAATAAAGCTATTATGCATCTTACCAATTGCTAAAATAAAGCTATTATGTCACAATCCATATTGGCATTGCCCATTAGAAACATTGTGTCACATCATAGAACATAAAACTGGAATGGTTTGATAGTAGCTTGAAGAATAGTGAGGCAGTTAGGGTCTTCCACTACATAGTTGCACCTCTCCCAAAAAGCTTGCTAGTTTGAAGAGCAGACCTCAATACAGGTACAAGTTCAAGAGCTCTAAACATAAATGATTTTCATAAATAATGCACGAGATAACTAAATTTGGAGAAACTACAATCCCTACAAAAGGGCATCTTAGACAAAAATGAGACAATATCTTGTCCAGTTCAACCCGCCTGAATTCTGGAACAATTTGGATCTAATTACTGTGTTCCTTTGTTTTGGGGAGCTAGCAGAATTTTCATGTCATGTGAGTTTTATTTGATGCAAGTACAAAGGCTGCTAAGTGCTAACAATGATTTGGAAGGTGACTCAAGAAAAAATTCATCTTAAACTGAGATTTCGTTTACGCAAAACAACAATTCACATGAAGTGACATGTTAATTCTTATTAGTGAAGTGGGGGACCCAATTCAAATATGCATTTGGTTGAATGTTGAAACACGCCTCAACAAATATTCCTATGTGATGAATCACACGGATGAGATATAAGATGGAAGACAAATTCAAAAGCTATAAAAAGAAATATAAATAATAAAAATTGTCAAAAGTAAATAAGAAAAATTAACAATAAAAAATCAAATACATGCATCCTATACATGAATATGGTTGTTCAACTTCTAGACCTATGTCAAAACTTATGGGGGCAAACATGTCAAACCATAGGTGTCCATGTCTGAAATTTCAAGATGTGAACACGAAAATGCCTCCATGTTTGACACCAAAACATGACACATGCTTGGTGAGGCTCATCAGATTGTCTACTGGTATGTCGAAAGCAATACATTAATCGGATATAGTGGTAGAGCCACGCACCACGACATGTCTAAAACAAAATGCCTCTAGATCCAATGATCGAATGGGCCGAATGACAAATTTATCATTTATCAAGATAGATTTGGGAATAGGAAATAAGAATTCCAACTAAAATAAAGCTATTATGCATCTTACCAATTGCTCATCAGTTTATGAATAAATCTAACAAACAGGTCATAAATGACCAAAACAAAATTCATGTCTACAAACAACGTCGTATAATGTTGGTTATTTGGGGGAAGGGAAGAGCAGAAGATGAATTAGGAGGAAAAAAAATTGAGATGAAATAATGAGGCTAGGGGAGGGCATATCAAGAGGGGGTGCAGGAGGAAGGGTTGCAAGCTTGTAATGGCGTTGAGAGAGGGTGGAGAGAGAGAGGGAAAAGAAAGCGAGGGTAGAGAGGGTATAGGAGCTTGGGAAAAACGAGATGAAAGAGCAGTTTGCATGTGAAACACGATTGGATGAGTAAAAAGAGGGGGAAAGGGGCATGACAGAAGAGGGCAAGTGTCCACCATCCGTGTAGAGGAAGGGCTCAAAAAAGGTAACTGAGGAAACAATAGGGTCAACGAGGAGGAGAGTTGCTTGCTAGTTTCCTAAGACCGGAGGGAGACATGGAGGGAGGACACCTAGTGTCACGGGATTGGAAAGGGAAACAACGATCATATGCTCACCAGGAGGGTTCGACGAAGGATGGAAAAAGAAGGGTGCAACTCTATTGAAGAACTCCCTTGAGCTATTGAGATATGACCCTATGCGATGAGGGTACGTGATGATCTTCAACGATAACAAGTCCCTGATTCGCGATGCGACATGAAAAGATGGACTACGTTCAGGTTCAGGATGTGATTCGAGTAGCAAAGAGAAAGAGGCTTCATGACTCCCTCAGAAGCTACATCCATAAATCTATTGTGAAAGGATTCATGGCGAAAGAGTTCTCCAGGGTTAATGCAATGAGAGATAATAAGTGAGAAATACTTGAGAGAGAGATTGCAATTGGGGTATGAGAATGTGAGGAAGAAAGATTTTAAGGCCTTTAAAGGCCAAGTGGGAGATGTTGGGTTTTTGTGACCATTAAAGGCCTTATGAGAGTTTATATATCAATATTTTATACAGTAGAACATACACACAGTGGCAGTGTGGTCCTTTGTGGATCATATTATGCAAATGCTATTTGTCGATACTCAGACTTGACTTGATGTGCTAGGTTAGTCGAGTTGGAAAACCAATAGTACCTGGGTATAGAACTAAACAGATAAGGTCGGAGTTACCCAGATGAGTTAGCCGAGGGACTTTGTGACCCTTGTGTGTGATGGTTGGCCAAAACCTCATCACTGAATCATTACACAACATGTACATATGATGGCCGTATCACGAGAGCAAACCATATTTCAAGTATATGCGCGAGAGATTACTCTTATGCACCTTAGAGTTGTGATTGCATCAGGTCTAGGTAACCTTGGTTCATCTTTAGGGGAGAACCTGTAGTCCATAGACTGGGATTGTGTCCCCTTGCCTATTGGCTGACTTTTGTGGCCCAATCGTGAACCGCTGCGTTGGTCTGTAGGTCATGGCAACTACTGGGTTTGTTTGAGAAAGCAAGTGTAGATTACATTCTACAGTAGAAGGTGAAGTGCTCTAATGATTTTATATTTCCTAGACTTATACGGATCGGATTCCCATCAAAATTATTTAGTTCTAATTATTTTGATGATATATGATTTTTAAATTGATTATTTGCATTTTTGTGAATATCTGGATATTTTATTTTCACAAGTTGGATTTATAAATCCCAAGATATTCACTTTTTAGTATTTAAATATTCAAGAGAAAATAAAAGTTCATTTAGTAATTTATTAACATGGGGGCCCAACATGAGGTGTGGGACCCACATGTGGCCACCTAGGGTGGCATGCCTCACTCAAGGGAAACCCTCCTCTTACTATAAGTTGGTAAGCCACCTTGGCTTGAGAATCAAGATTGTATTATTTTGGAATGTTTTAAGATTTAAGAATTTTGACTATTCAAAGATGATATGAATAAGGGATAATATTTATAAGACAAGAAAGTATGACAATATTTTCTATATTACAATATTTGATGGGATTAGGTTTAGGAAGCTAGAGGATAAGGTTCTAGCACATTCCTTTTAATCATGATGCCTGATCTATGTAATGGATGAATCATATCTCTCACCTCACAGGTCTCCTATGATCAATGGTCTAGATTTAATCTACTTAATGATGGCTAACCCTAAGGAAACTCTAGCCCAAGAAAAATCTATAAATAGGGCTGCCTCACCCTAAATCTCTACATTTCTCATATCTCTCTCTTCTCTCTTAGTGGCACGCCACCCAATCTCATCTCTCTTGATCTCTCTAGCCTCTCTCTCTCTCTCCTCTAGAAAATATTAGAATAGAGAAAAAAAGGGGCACGCCCCAATATAGATCTAAAGAGGAGGGCACACCTCACACATAAGGCATTGAGGCCCTAAGATTGTGCATTGTTCCATTGCTCTCAAATTGTGAAGGATTTTGCTTTAAGCTTTCCCATACTTAGTAGATCCAAGAAAGACCATTGATCCCATGCACAATTAGAGGAGGAGACACGGTGTGGGGTGTACTAAGCTTGGTTGAGGCAATCTCCGATATCTTTTACTTTGTGCTTTATAGTATTTCTTTCTTGTGCCATTCTTATTCTTATAAGAATTGTGTTGATTTTATTTATTAAATAAAGAAGTTGTAATTAATGGTAGCTAGTGAGTGAGAACCACTTTAATTTGTTTATTTGTTTATTTCAAGAGACTTTTATTGTACTTGGACCCATTGTAAATGTTCTAGTCAGTGTTAAAAAAGGAAATTAAAAACTATATACACTGTGCTGGATCACCTTGTCCAACTTTCAACTTGAAGGGCAAGTTCAACAGCTGGCACAGTAGTTCATGAACCTCAATAATGGGCAAGACGGTGATCTTTTAGCCCAAGAGGATTTTGAGTACAAGCCTTTTCAATTTTGCGCTCTGCATGGGGAGTCAAGTGATGAGGATAGTGACCGAAGACCTAGATGTGGAGAACATACTCTAGGGTTTTCAATTTGGAAGATTAAATTTTTTGTTTTGATGCAGATTGCATGGAAAGTCAACAAATTGTAGATTGGGATTCACCACCATCTTCAATATATACTCAGATGAATAATAAGATTTCCTAAGAGATCCGATCTATAATAAGGTTCAAGATGAAGATAAAGAGATTTTGGAAGAGGGTAAAAAATATGGAGAAAAGGCAATAGGAGGAATATTTAAATCATGGACTTTGAAGGTCTCATTAATATCAAAGAGGTAGTGCATTCAAGAAATTTAGGGTATTGGAATCAAAGTAGTGCAGTGAAGGCATAGTGGACTTAGAATCTGCAAATTGTGTTCCCCAACATACATAATAAGATCCGTTTCTTGAGGAATCATTTTTACCATGAATAATCTTTGATCCAACAAAGAAGAACAAGTTTGAAGAAGGTAGTTTTGACACTAAATTCATCTTAGCATACTTCAAATCTCTAGGACAAGTTTTCTTCAATCAAGGGAAAATGATAGAGGGAAACATCGTACTTATTTTTAATTTTTATTCAATTGTAAGTTTTAGGGTTTATTTATAGGATTTTTAGTTTCTAGGAATTCTAGGATTTTTATAGTTTTTGTATTTGTTTCATGAGTATTATTCACAAGTACTATTCATGGGTACAAATGTCATTACAAAATTTAAGTTTAAATTAAGATATATAGGTCATTTTAATCACTATATGGACATAAAATATCTTTAAACATTGAATTATAATATAAAAGAGGTTCAGAGAGTTAATTCCTTGTGATTTTTAGAAATTAAAAGAGAGAAAAGCTTAGGATTTTGGAGCCCTAGCTTGGGGTATGGAGAAGAAACCCTGGGTTTCTTTTCGACTTGTGCTTGGAATTAGCATTGTTTCTTGCTGATTTTACTGTTCCATCAAATTTCTCTATATCACAGAGCCTTAGGCATCTGGAGGCCCCTCCTCTCTGTCCTCAAATTCTTGTGACGTAGTATTAGGTTCCACTCAAGGAGGGGATCAATAATTAGATATTTGCTAGACCCCGGGCTCAATCAGACGCCCTTGAAAGACCTTTACCCAAGCCTTTATCTCCTCGCTCTCCATCAACAAGCCTCTAATGAAGACCATTTTCCCATGCAAAACGCTTCAAGAACTTGGATCCAGGCATTCGTAGACCACCCTCAGATATTGAGTTTCAGGAATTCCTAGACCTATCCACACTCCTTAGTTCAGTTTTTCTCTCTTGCTCTGGAGAAGATATGGTGCCCTGCCCTCGGGGAAATTTCCAGTTGCTTCCTTTTGTTGCGAACTTACAAAACCGCCAACATTACCCCTCCCTCCATTGAGGCCAAAGCATGAATCTCCATTGCTCCCCCCAAGATCCAAGTCTTCAACTAGATTGCTCTCTTTCAAAGAGCATTAACTGTTGACCAACTGCAAAAGAGAGGCTTGGCTTTACCGAATTGATGTATCATCTGTCATGAAGCCAACGAAACTAACCCTTACCTCTTTATACATTGTCAAGTGGCCCATTCCTTGTGGGGAGCTTTTCTTCAGCTCTTCAATGGCAATGGGTGTCCCCAAAAAATATTCCCAATCACCCCTGGGCCTCTTCAATTATCATATTGTGGAAGGCTTCAATGGCAGCCCTCATTTGGGAAATTCAGATAGAACGTAACAATTGTATCTTTCAAGGAATTTCCTCTATCACTGAAGCCTTGTTAGCATGAATAACCAAGTATCAAGTAAATACGCAAACATTACAAAGGAAATGGGAAATCCATCTCCTTTACTTTACCCACACCAGATAAATAAGAAGGGAAAAGGATCAAATTGAAAAGGGCATTCAAAACGCTATTTACCCACCCGAATTATCTATAGTTGCCTCTTCAAAGACCAACTTATACTCTATCCTTTCAACCTCTTGAATAATGTGTTTCTTTATTATGTTCCTGTTTTCTTGTTCATTTTTAGAAACTTAACAGAGTTTTATTAGATTAAAAAATGGATGTACAATTACATCTCCTTCACAAAATTTAATAGATAAATACTGTAACAGTGAAAATGAGATACCATTAGAGAATACTTGTCAACTCCATCCTTTGCAATAGTATCAGTGTTCTCATGGCTTCCACTTCACGAGGGTGGAAAGAGATCCTGACCTTGGCAACCTACTTTAAAATTTCCTCAAATAGCTATGGAGCCACCACACTTTTCTTGCTGACAAAGTTTATTGATTTCTAAGATTGTTTGTATAGGACTCTATCATAGTTTGCAGAGACACCAGGTCATTTAAAGCTGTGTTTTATACCTCATCGAGATGGCTTGGAAAGCTCGCGACTTGGAAGCCTGGGGACTCCCAACGAGTTTTAAAAAAATGGGCGACTCATCATTTCCACATAACTTTAGAGGACTGCCCAGCTCCGCCAGGTCAACTCGATAAGACCCGGTTCGGGACCAGGCCAAGTACAAGGCAATAGGTGAATCGAAGTTTATAATGATGATCATCATCATCCGAGCCTTCTCTCAACTATTTGGGGTTCGTTCAAATGAAGGTTTATATACCGTGCCGCAATTTTTAAAGAAAATAAGTTCATGAATACAGAGACACCCTAAAGCATTCTCACTTTTTAGTAAATGCCAACCAATCAACTGAAGTTTCCCTTTCATATTAAACACCTATAACCATCTAGTCTAATATCTAATTTCTAATTTCTAATTTCTGTAGCTAATGTTTCCCACTAACGAAATAGCTCCACGAAAACAATTCAAATTACTATAATAAAAAAAGAAAAAAGAAAAACAACACGAAAGATTTGAATACTTGAGCAAGCAAAGGAACAAAAAAAAAAAGGAAAAAAATAAAGAAAAAAAAGCAGGTCATGAAAAGCAAACACAAAATAAATACCAGGCAGAAAAACATATCACACGACCATAATGCCCATCTTCTTGGACAGTTGTCACAAAAGGGACCTCGTACTTACTGTATTGATAAGAAATTGTATCTTATCTTTCCTTCTGATGTTCTCTCCAATTTCACTCTTGTGCACATTTCCCATGTCACAATTTAAATCAGGTTGCATTGCCTGATTATAATGCCGGACCTGTGACAGCATTAGAGTTCATTATTTTATTTTTATCATATCAAGTCAAATTTGCATATAAATATGTTCAGGTGAAATAATATTGAAGAAAACATTGTGTCACATTTTCAGTAGCAAAGAATCAAATCCTCCTTGGCAAACCAAGAATAAAAAATAATTTAAAATGGGATCAGATACAATGAGTGCAGTTACTTTTGGTTGGAGAATTAACTACACCCCAAACCTTCAGATGTGAAATCACATGGCGGGGGTGCATCATTCCTCCATTCAAAGTGTGTTGAAAATTTTAACAGCCTTTGAATTGTGGAATGCACACCGCAGATGTCAGCATTTGCATCTGAAAGTTTGACATGTTGTTGTTTTTTCATTTGTAGAGTAACTGTACCCATTAATGCTATACAATCAGTGATTTTGTATATGACTTTTTTTTATTGATTACTATATGTATTCTGAAGCAGAAAAGAAAGTGAATTCCAACCAATATCAGAAGGTGACCAGTATATTAGCACTTAGGTCCCAAGAATATGTAATCAAAGTAACAGGAGCAACTGAACAAGTTTGTCTATTTGTTCTGTATTTTCCTCAAGTTGTCTACACTACTAAGCCAAAAAAGTGAGGTGTCGAATCACCAAGCAAAAAGCAGGTTGTCAACACCACACACAATCTGGCACGAGTGACAGCCACGAAGTTCTAAAAAAAAAAATTGCAGAAGTTCATGAAAAAAACACATATGCACACATACACATAGAAGAAACTGGAGTAATAACATTAGATTTAGCACAACCATCCATATGTTAAAGTCAATTCCAAAAATCTTAAAACACCAAAAAAAATACAGTTTCTTTTAAGTTATATAGCTACATAGTAGGCAGTGTTCAAAAATTTGGCCGCCCAACCGCCTAGGCTGCTGACTACGCGAAAAAATTCAAAAAACGCCTAGGATGTTTGGGCGGGGTCATTATGCGCCCTATCTCTGGGTGCCCACCTAGGCGGGGAAGGCGTCGCCTAGGCACTACTGTTTGGGAGCCCCCCCTGACACTTTGCGGACAGACGGAAAAAAAACCTTGGGTAGGGTCAAAAAATGTAATTTCCCCCCCTTAAAAAGGGGGGAAAAGGGTTTTGGGAGGTATTCTAACCCCTAAAACAAAAACCGTGGCCTTTAGGGTGAGAAAAACCCCCCAAAAACCACTCTTTTGTGATTTATCGAAAGATCGATAAATTTTTTAATTGTTTTATTTCTTCCCAAAACAAAGGCAATAGTTCGTGGGTGGACTTGGAGCTTCTAATAGTTGATTTTGATATTTTTAAAGTATTATCATATTTTAAAGAGGGTTTTGATTTTATTTGATTACAACATATTATGTTATGAATCATGTGTTTTTTCCTTTACTTTTTTTTTTTTTCTTTTACGCTATATTTACATGTTTGTAGTTAAAAGATTGCTTTTTTTGTGATTAATTGAATTTTTCTCATTTGGACAATGAAATTGAGCATATATTGTATTCTTTTATGAATAATTGATTCATTTTTTGTACAATGTGTCATGTTTTGATATTATATTATTTTTGTTTTACTTTATTTGATAAATAAATGATTACGTGATATCTTAATAAGTTAAATCTTATGTGAAAGTGAAACTAACGTCTTATATATTTAATTATTCATTTAAGTCTTAATGGTGAGGACACCCTGTCTCTGGGTGGGAGCATGGGCCCCTAGGCGGCCAGGCACCCAAACCGGTTAAGTGGCCGAATCTACATTTTTTAACATTGATAGTAGGCAACCAGGCATATATTAAAAAAAAGCAACAAACCAAAAGGAACTCTCATGCAATCACATGTGCAAACACAAGGCCACGTGCAAAACATAAAACATCTTGCTCGCAATCCACTTACTCATAACATGCTGCAAGTAAGACTCCAAATGACTAAGTTTACATGCATGAATGAAGTTCTATTATTGAGAAACTACGAGAATAAAGCATAAAGAAACACAAAAAAGGGAAATTTTTTGTTTTAATAACACATAAATAGCAACAAGGGTAAAGATGCAATATAAAAATGAACCATGATCCAAACTCCGACACTAGGGCTATAAGAGTCGAGGGCAATGTTCCAAAAATGCCCGCCCAGGTTAAAGGGGCAAGGGGTATCCAGTAATCATGTTTTAAGTCCTAATTTGCAAGCATGGATATGCATTTTTTATTATCCAAACAAAAACAAAATACCCCACTTGATGGGTATTTTTGCACCTAAGCGGACGTAGTCCCCTGGGCACCCACCTAGGTACCCTGGCCATCTGCCTAAGCAAAGGTACTAGGCGGAAGCCCAGGGACACCCACTTAATCGGTCCACTCAGGCTTGGACGATGCACCCAGGCCCCCTAGCCTAAGCAGGCACTAGGTGGACTACTTTTTGAATCAACGATCAATCGCCCAGGCCACCGTAGCCTGCCTAGGCACGGGGCAGACAACTTTTTGAATCAATGGTCGAGGGGAAGCATAATGGAAAGCAGGTAGAGAGGATGCATTCAAAACAAGTAGCTTAATAAAATCCAAAATAAAGAAAGAACAAGAAAAAAAAATAAAGATTTACGATTTACGAATCATCATCATCAGAGCTTTTTCCCAACTATTTGGGGTCGGCTACACGAATCCTGATCTGCCATTTCGCTTCATCAAGAGCCATATCCTCAGTGAGGCTATAAGTCACCATATCTTTTCTCACTAGTTCCAACCATGTCCTTTTGGGCCTACCACTTGCCATTCTTGAGCCTTCCACTTGAACTAACTCGCACCTACTCTGGCTTGCTTGAGTTACTTAGACAAAAGAGTCCGAATGAAAACTATAGGAAACAACCGAGTCTCGCTAGTTCCCATTAGTTTTCACGCAAACGAGTCTCTGCCAAACTTGGCAGAGTCCAAGTTTCACGACTCAAGCACGAGACTGACCCTAGTCCTTGTTTTAAACCATTCTTACTAAATCAGAGTGGGAGTTCAAAGAAATCACCGCTGTTATGGAGATCTCATTTCATAAAGTAAACAGGGAATGCTAACAAGGCATTGAGTTGTTTGAAAGAGAACATCAAAAATGTTTAGAATGGATCTCAATATATATTTATAGACACCAGTGCACATTTTCTTTTGGGATACTCAAGGTTCATTGCTCAAGTGAAAAATGGCTGAAGCAATACATGACCTTGAGACAGGCAATTGATTCTACTCAGGGGCCGGAAGTTAGAAATGGATCCTCATCTTGTTTTAAGGAATCTCATTAGTTGGAATATTTGAGGCTTGGGGGAGGTTAAGAAGAAGCGTGAAGTTTTAATGTTGGTTAGGTCTCATAGACCAGATGTTTTGCTTTTTCAAGCGACAAAGCTACCTTCTCCCTCAGTTTTTTTAGTTAGGGATGTTTGGGGTGGGGGACTAGTAGATTTTGTGGGTATCGATCTTGTACGTTTTTCTGGTGGTTTGTGATCTGTGTGGGACCTGACGAGCCTTAAGCTCTAAGGTTCTGTGGTGGGGGAAAGAGGTTAAATGATAGCTTTAAATGGGTTTGTTTCAATGTATATGGACCAAACTCTTATGCTTTGAAAGAGGATTTTCAGAATGAAATTTCTACTATCATTTTGGATTTTAATTTCCTTTTTGTATCGGTGGAGACTTTAATATGATTCGATGGTAAGTGGAAATATAATATAATTCATCTTTGAACCATTCCATGCGTATTTTGAATCATTTTATTATGCGGCACTATCTTGAAGATCTGTCTATTAATGGAGTGCATTACACATGGTCAAATAACAGTGTAGATAATCTGATTCAATGTAAGATTCATCGGTTATTGATTTTGGATGATTGAGAGTTGAAGTTCCCATTGGCAAAGGTTAATGCACTTACTAAGTTATCTTCTAATCACATTCCTATTTGTTTGCAAATTGATAATGTGATGACGGGTCCTAAGCCTTTTCGGTTGGACCTGGTATGGTTAAAAGAAGCAGACGTGATAGAGCTTATCTCGAATTCTTGGAAAAATTCAATCTACCCAAGGTAGTAGGTTGGTGAAAAACAAGCACAAACTTATTTAGTGGAAAAAAGAGACGAAATTCCATATAAAAAAAAAATTGGGGAAGTGCAGATGAGTTCAAATCTGATAGAGATGGTTGTTTACAATGGGGGAAGTTCATATGTTCAATTAAAAGAAGTGAATATGAGCCTTATGAATTCGCTTTGTGAGATTTTAAGGTCAGAAGAGATATATTGGATGCGGAGATCAAGAGTTACGTGGCTTAAAGAGGGGGCTTTGAACACGAAAAATTTTTGTGCTATAGCTAATGCGAGGAGAAGGCAGAACGATATATCAGGAATTCAATTTGAAGGTGTGGATGTGCAGGATAGGTCGGCCTAGGCACTGAAATTCGTTAGCCATTTTCAGAGACTGTATTCTAAAGAATTGGCTTTTATCTCTAGATTGTTTGGCTTGCAATTTTAGAGTTTATCAGTTGAGGAAGCTACTTCTTTGGAAAATTGGGCTACATAGGAAGAGGTTAGGAGGGTAGTCTTTGCACTTCCAGGAGATAAGGCTCAGGGTCCGGATGGGTTTCCTTTAAATTTTTTCTAAAGATTTTGGGATTTGACTAAATTTGAATTGCTTAATGAGTTTCTGGATAAGGCTCTTTGAGTAGGGCGATAAACTCTACTTACATAGCTTTAATACCTAAGAAACATTTAATCTTTGTGATAACTGACATTCGGCCCATTGGCCTCTTAGCTTGAATACCTAAGAAACATTCCTTTGGTTTAGAATTGTTGTAACTTTCTTTGAAGCAATAAAATTATAGAACATTTAAAAAAAAAAAAAACACAACTGGCTAGGGTTTCATCAAAGCTTGAGTATCCAGCTCCACAACTAAAAACCTCATTAAATAATAAATAATTATGATATAGTACCCATAGAGGGGACACCCATTGGCCATTTGGGTGTCATGTGTGGGTTGCTCAGGTTTGTCCTTATTTGTCATTTCTTAAAAATAATTATTTAAAATTTTTATGTTAAACAAAATTTTCGAAAAATCTACAAAAACTCCCAAAAATTAACCAAAGCATTCTCCATCACAATAACACATTTTGGAACAATTTGAAAAATAATTAAAAGAAAAATTAGCATTCTATGAGGTTGAATTAGGTATCGGAGCAATCCACTCAGCTAGATTTGGAATCCAAGGTCACCTTATCAAAGTTAAACTAATGAGTGGCTTAGGACTCTCAAGTTGTTTGTGTGCAAGAGAGAATTCTTGAGGCTTTATGATTGCACGCACATGCACTCGAGACAAGTAGAGAGCGTTCAAAGGAGCCTTGCTCTGAGATCTTATGACCCTCATCAAAGAGGATAGGGTTTCGATTGCTACTAGGATAACCCAACAAAAATCAGAGAGAAAGAGAGAAGACGATCAAGTTTGTAGTTTTTTTTTGGGTAGTTAGATGGAGTTTGCATTGCTCTTAGGGTTTGAAGTGGAAAGAGAAACGTTTCTCTGATACTGTACAAGAAAAATCATAAAATGCTTGTTCAAACCCTTGAAAGCTTAAGTAAATACGAAGTTAACCCCATAGAGTGGAGCAATATACATGTTCCAATTATCAGACTAGAGAAAGAGAAACCAAATGACCAATCAGTCCCAGCCTACACTAGGACATGGACATATGGCGTCTAACGTGGCCCCCAAAAAATAGGGTGTCAAGCACGACATGTTTGTACACTACTAAGCTTCAACATCTTGCATTTGTTGGGTACTAAGTTCTCTATACATAATTATAGTAAAAAAAAAAAAAGAATATTTAACATAAAAAAGCAAAATATGCATCCTATATATGAATATGGTTGTTCAACGTCTAGACACATGTCAAAACTAATGGGTGCAAACATGTCAAACCATAGGTGTTCATGTCTGAAATTTCAACATGTGAACTGGAAAATGCCTCCATGTTTGACACCAAAAAATGACACATGCTTGGTGAGGGTCATCAGATTGTCTACTAGTATGTCAGAAGCAACAACACATTAATCGCATACAGTGGTAGAGCCACACACCACGACATGTCTAAAAACTGCATCTTTCATTCATCTAATCCATTCAGCTACTGACATATTCTATGACCAAATTAAATACTGCCAAACTCATGAGACGCATAATTTCATCATGCATATGAAAAATCAAAATAAAATGCCTCCAGATCCAATGATCGAATGGGCTGAATGAGAAACTTATTTATCAAGATAGAATTGGGAAGAGAAAATAAGAATTCCAACTAAAATAAAAGCTATTATCCATCTTACCAATTGCTCATCAGTTTATGAATAAATCTAACAAGCAAGTCATAAATGACCAAAACAAAATTCATGTCTACAAACAGCGTCATATGACGTTGGTTATTTCTTAACGTGCACCTAAAATGAAATAGAAAGCATATAGCTGCATATATAGCTACATACCAACTTAAACATACTTATGTACTCATTATTCACAAAGTTCCCTTCGGAAATACAAGAGTGGATCGTTATCAAGGCCTTCAATATGTTCTTTCATTCCATAATAAAACTCACTAATCCAAGGTTGCCACAACACAATAAAGACACCATAAGAAGCTCCATCAAATAACAATATCCTCACTTCTTTACTATGATTTCATGACCCCTCGCTAGGGTTGATTGAACTTTTAGTGAGAAATCAATTTTTTTATGACATGGGTACAGACCAAGATTGACTCTATAAAACTACTTGGCCTAGCTTAGAACTGAAGTTTGTCAAAGCGGTTTGTGAATTTAATATACAATTTGTGGGATGCCCATCAGATTGGGTATACATGGCCCATGTTCAGGACTCCAAATGAAAATGGTTGTACTTTGTTGTGATTGAACCATGAAAAAAATTTCACTAGGCTTTAGGCCAAATGCAGTGCTCTCTAGTAATGCCAAAATCGATCCATCCTCCTGTGCTATAGACTTGCTAGCCTATAGTAACCTGACATTGTGACTGCTAATCAGCAACATTATATCTCTTGCTAATGCCCATTCTTTTGTTTCAATTTTCTATGTTTGGAGTGACTAAATATTGTCATCTTCTCATTTTGAATGTTTTTAGTATGTATTCCAAGCATTACGGCACAGCAGGGAGGAATTGGAGGAATCCCGGAAGATGGGCACAGGTGGACAGGTTCGGCAGGCACATTTTGTAGTAGGAACAAGCAGTTTGTCTCTTTCAAGTGCTTATTATAAGAAAGCCCTGGATAACTGACTCACAAATGAATGACCAATACAAATAATTATTTTCTTTGTTCATCAAGAAGTTCCACTCTTTGTGCAACTTAAACAAGATTTGAAATAAATCATGCAAAAGAAAGCACAAATCAAAAACTAATGAAAAAGACAAAAACATCGAATCATTAAAACCCATGCAAGAATATTACCTCATTCTTCAATTTATGTAGAAGAGTTGTCTTTCTAGTGTTGCCAAGTACTAGACAAGGGATCTTGACCACTTATCTACACAGGGAACCAAGAAAACCATAAAACCAGTCAAGTGGAAACACAAATCCAGCCTAAATAAAACCCTCAAGGGAAGATGAAGAAGAATAAAATATGGGAAACAACTTGAAATATGAGAAAATGGATTACAAAGACAACAACATTTAAAATAAAAAAAAACCAAAAATAAGAAAAATAAAAGGGCAAAACAAAAACAAAAGTTGAGAAATGAAAGTGAAAAATGGAGAAAACAGCTGAATGAAAATTACATTTCAAGACAAACCCTCATATATGTAGATTAGTGTAGAAGAAAGCCTAATACTAGTTTGAAGAGCAAGAGTGCAACAAGAGAATCGCAGTAAAGAGTTTTTCTCTCTAAAAAAAAAGCAACCAAGTATGTAAGAAGAATGAGTGTGGATGAGCTTTTCTAGTAATACAGCTTTTTATTTTACCAAGTGTCTAAAATCTAACACCATACAATCAAAATCACTCCCATCAATACCCTTGTGTGTGATGGATGGCTTGAGAGAACAATGGCCTAAATCCTCATTATTACCATCATACGGTATGTACATTATATAGCCATCCAGGAAGTGGCCCTTTTGGATAAGGGTGTGTGACATGTACATGTGTAGAAGAGATAACTTCCTGCAACACTGGACTGTGTTGGAAGGACCCATGGAGCATATTGCTAAAATGGGGCATGGACTTGTTTTCAAGGAAGGACCTATAAGCTATGGTATAGAATTGTATCTCCTTCACTTTGTCCACTAATGAACCCTTGTGAGAGGTTGTGGGTCATGGCAACTATTGGGTTAGTTTGAGAAGATGCAGTGAGATACGATCTCTAGAGAGGATGAGTCCTTAGTATATTTGTCCTAATCCTAACTCTATGGATCCTTCACATCAAATCTTCATAGATATATTTAAATATGTTACTTATTTTTTAGATAATCAAAATAAATTTTTATACCTTTCTAGGTATTTTATTTTATTGAGAAATGATTTTTAACTAAGAAAAATCAATTTTTTGGATATATTTTAATCAGAGAGAAAAATAAAATATTATGAGATTTTATAAAATTATTTTATTATTTAAAATTATATTTAAAGTATTTGGAGGCCTATTGGGGTACATTGGGCCCACCATAGTATGGGACGTAGGGCCCACATGGACGGACACCCCATTGGTGGTACGCCCCACCTGTTCCAAACTTTCCTAAACTGAAAGATTGCAATTATGCCATATTTTGACTTGATATTTTAGGAAACCTTTTGTGCAGAGATTTTGATTGATTTCAAAATAGGGAGGAGTAAGAAATTAATTGTGATTGATTTCAAAATAAGAAGATATGAAAAAATTAATTGTGATTTCTTTATTACTTTCTCTACACAATATTTGATGTGAATGGAGTTATGGAAACTGAGGGATAATGGTTCTACCGCATCCTTTTAATCATAATGGCTAATCTAAGGGATGAATGGATGAGATCTCTTCAACTCACATATCTCCAATATCAAAGGTCAAGATTAAGTCTCACAAAGATGACAAAACCCTAGCCTTTATTCTATATAAACTAGCTATGGGTGGGGCTCATTCTCTACACTTATCTCTCTCTCTCTCTCTTTGTGCTTGAAGGAGTGACACGGCACTCTCTAAATATCTCTCGCTTCTTCTCTCTCCAAACTTTAGGGTTTAGGAAGGAAAACTAAGCCAAGGGGTGGCACGGCCAAGCCACATAGCCTATAGCACTAGGTCTTGGCCTTATGTCCAGATGTTGAGCCTTGGTCAAGCATATATTATGTTATGCTCTCTACTGGTTTTTTCCTAGGCTTCCCAATTTGTGAGACAAGTTCTTGGACTTAGATCCCGTGTGTCATTGGTGGAGGAGTCCCGGTGTGAGGTGTACTAAGTCCTTGGGGGTAACCTGAAGCAAGGTATAAGGTATTCTCTTAGTTTATGTTCTTTCGATTCTATTGCATTTTTATTTCCAAATCTGTATTTCGAATGTATTTTAATATTAATGGCAAGCAAGTGAGAGTACTTGGCAATTTTATTTGGTTCATATTGTATTCAGATACTTGTGAGTGATTCCAGTGGCAATACAAAAAGAAAAAATAGAAAAATTTTAATAGGTAGTGACTTGCCCGGTCACATTGTCCACCTTTCAAGAGGGGTGTGCCAAAGTACCACTGCTCCATCAGGGCTTGGGCTGGTGACCAGCTAAGTCCAAATAACTATGGATCATGTCCAACATAGGGGTTTAGTCTTGGTAAACAAATGTAATTTCGTAGAGGAAGAAGAGGTGGGTGTCTCATGCTGTTGTTAGCATGTACAACTGCACAATATGATAAAAAAATGTCAGTCTAGTTTTTTTTTTTCTTTTTTTTGAATTACAACTTGTACATGCATTTCCATTACGTCACATGGATGGAGATGAATGTGATAGAGCAAGCGAGGGCAAAAAACGTTGTGCTGCACTTTCTTAGTGACAGTATGGAGTCTTTCAAAGAATCGAAATGGTGAAAAAAAATCCAAGCTGGATCAAGACCTCGTGAAGAACTAGTCAAACCCTTGACCCAAAAAAAAATAATGAAAAACCAAAGGACCAAAGCTCATGAAGAACTACTTAAACCCTTGACCCAAAAACATTCGCAGATCTTCAACGTTTGAGACCCAAGCCTCAAGAGAGATTGGATTCACCACCAACCACGGAGAAAATAATGAAATGATCAAGCTGAATTTTTGTTGGAGCTGCAAAGAGAAGCAGTAGACTTGCATGTTTTTGGGATATCACATGAAACAAACAAGGAGAGAATTAAAAGATCCAGGCAATACTTTTGGTATTGAGGGCTCTTTGGCAGAAATAATATAGCCTTGTATGGATTGAGAAGCCTAAATAGAACTTTGATGATTGATATTATCTAAAGTGACTAACTAAATGTGATTTATTGGCTTAGAGGGCAATCTCTAGATCATATGGAATACATTGGTTTATTTTGTAGAAGTACAGACTCATTGTTCAATATGTATTTATTGAATATTTACAACCATCCTGGAAAGGAAAAACAATAACAAATTGACTAAAATGTGGACATGTAGGGCTCCGGCAAAGGGATTATAGGTAACCACAGTTACCCATCCCTTTTAATGATGTGTCTATTAAAACAAAAAAAAAAAGCCAAGAACATTTTTTAAGTATTAAAAAACCAAGAAAACAGTGGTAAGATAGGAGTAACTGCAAATGAGCCATCAGATTTATAAAGTTCGATACTGCCACTATCATCTAGAAAATTTGGAAAGCCATCAATAGTTTTAAAAGAACTAAAAAGAACTAACAGAACCAAGACCAGTTCTCCATAACTTGTTAAATACATTTTTCAGAAGGTAAATACAGTGGCAGATGAGTTGGCCAACTCAGAATCGGATGCATCTAGGAATAAGTCACAGCTATATGAAACAATCGTTCGTAGTCCTTTTTTCTCCATGAAGAAACATTCCTTATAGTCAACTATCTTAATTAACAAAAAATAAAAAATAAAAATAAAAAACCACTAAATGGCAGAGGCTTGTCAATTATAAAAGGTACAATTCTTGAAAGTTCACAGATATGTTGCCAGACTAGAAACTTAACAAATACTACCTTGAAATTGATAGATACCACCCTTATGTTTCCAAACCAACCAAATTCTGAATGATGATTGCATTTGATTTAGATAAAAAACAAGGAAGAATAAAGGTTCCATCTCCCATCTCAGAAAATAATATATCCTCTTAATAACAGTGAGCCCTATATTTGCACAAGTTCACATGTTGATGCTCCATTTCTTATTGCATGCCAGAAAAGAATTATTAAAAGAGAATATATCCTAAGGTAAATATGCATTACTGAGAAAAGTTTCATGCATCTCCTAGTTTTATGTTTCATCTTCTTCCAAAAGACTTGACTATTTTCACTTTAGACTCCCTTGTCTAAGATGATAAGCCTTCTAAAACATATTGACGTCCAGCAGCAAGCCACACTCATGAGCATGCATATAACCCTACACATCCCATGGCAACAAATGTTCATAACTTCACATGGTTTGGTCCAGCAATACCAGGGTTAGTGCATTAGAATATTGAAGCATACAAGGTATCCATTCAGTTTAAACACTAAATATTAACTGCAGCTCATCTTCAGTTCACAGGGAGCGCAAGGAGACTAGAACTTACCCCAATCCTCCATCATCACCGTAAAATTTGTTACATTAATTCATGAACCAAAAGTTTCAAAATCACTTGAGCAGCTGCGAAACAAGGTGAGGTCCTGCAAGCGTAGCGGGATATCTTGAAAACTTCTCTTGCAGTTATCAAACCACGTAAACTTGATTTCCTTTTGGGTTAGGCGGGTTAGGGGAAGTGTTATCTTCAAGAATCCCTCTACGAAACACTTGTAATACCCCGCTAGTCCTAGGAATCTGCAAACTTCAGATACATTCATTGGTCTCTCCCATATAAGCACAACCTCAATCTTGCAAGGATCAACTGTTATCCCATCTTTGGAAACAATAGGCCCAAGGAAAGCCACACTTGGAAGCCATAATCACTTTGTTGGCTGAATTTGATAGTCCAATCATGAACCCATGTGAGAGGTTGTGGGTCATGGCAACTATTGGGTTTATTTGAGAAGTTGCAGTGAGATACGGTCTCTAGAGAGGATGACTCCTCAGTATATTTGTCGTAATCCTAACTCTATGGATCCTTCACATCAAATCTTCTTAGATATGTTAATTATTTTTTAGATAATTAAAATAAATTTAAGACCTCTCTAGGTATCTTATTTTATTGAGAAATGATTTTTAACTAAGAAAAAATCAATTTTATGGATTTATTTTAATCAGAGAGAGAAATAAAATATTTTGAGATTTTATAAAATTATTTGATTTTTAAAAATTATGCTTAAAATATTTGGGGCCTATTGGGGTGCATTGGGCCCACCATATTATGGGACGTAGGACCCACATGGCCACCCTATGGGCGGTGTGCCCCACCTCTTCCAAACTTTCCTAAATTGAAAGACAACAATTATGCAATATGTTGACTTGATATTTTAGGAAACCTTTTGTGCAGAGAGTTTGATTGATTTCAAAATAGGGAGGTGTAAGAAATTAATTGTGATAGATTTCAAAATAAGAAGATATAAAGAAATTAATTGTGATTGATTTATTACTTTCTCTACACAATATTTGATGGGAATGGAGTTATGGAAACAGAGGGATAGGATGAGATCTCTTCACCCCACATATCTCCAAGATCAAACGTCAAGATTAAGTCTTACAAAGATGGTAAAACCCTAACCCCAGGAACCCTAGCCTTTAATATCGTAGAGGAAGAAGAGGTGGGAGTCTCATGTTGTTGTTAGCATGTACAACTGCACAATTTGATAAAAAATGTCAGTCTAGTTTTTTTTTTAATTACAACTCGTACATGCAATTCCATTAAGTCGCATCGATGGAGATGAATGTGATAGAACAAGCGAGGGCAAAAACAGTTGTGCTGCACTTTCTTAGTGACAATATGGAGTCTTTGGAAGAATCGAAATGGTGAAAAAAATCCAAGCTGGATCAAGACCTCGTGAAGAACTAGTCAAACCTTGACCCAAAAAAGAAAAAGAATGAATGAAAAATCAAAGGACCAAAGCTCGTGAAAAACTAGTTAAACCCTTGACCCAAAAACAGTCGCAGATCTTCAAGGTTTGAGACCCAAGCCTCAAGAGAGATTGAATTCTCCACCAACCACGGTGAAAATAATGAAATGATCAAGCTGAATTTTTGTTGGAGTCGCAAAGAGAAGCACTAGAGTTGCATGTTTTTGGGATATCACATGAAACAAACAAGGAGACAATTAAACGATCCATGCAATATTTTTGGTATTGAGGGCTCTTTGGTAGAACAAAGAAGAACATTTTTTAAGTAACCAAGAAAATAGTGGTAAGATAGGAGTAACTGCAGATGAGCCATCAGTTTTAAAAAGTTCGGTACTGCCACTGTGATCTAGAAAATTTGGAAAGCCATCAATAGTTTTAAAAGAACGAATAGACCCAAGACCAGTTCTCAATAACTTGTTAAATACATTTTTTCAGAAGGTAAATATGGTGGTAGATGAGTTGGCTAACTGGGAATCGGATGCATATAGGAATAAGTCACAGCTATATGAAACCATAGTTCGTAGTCCTTTTTTCTCCATGAAGAAACATTCCTTATAGTCAAGTATCTTTATTAACAAAAAAAAAAAATAATAAAAAAAATAAAAAACCACGAAATGGCAGAGGCTTGTCAATTATAAAAGGTACAATCCCTAAAAGTTCATAGATATGTTGTTAGTCTAGAAACATAACAAATACTACTCTGAAATTGATAGACACCACCCTTACGTTTCCAAACCAACCCAATTCTGAATGACAATTACATCTGATTTGGATAAAAAACAAGGAAGAATAATGGTTCTATTTCCCATCTCAGAAAATAACATATCCTCTTAATACCAGTGAGCCCTATATTTGCACAAGTTCACATGTTGATTGCTCGAACTCTAAACTTTGAGACACTTCGATCCAATGAAATGTAATTTTCTGGAGGTTTTTTTCTCTCTAAAAGGGGTTCTTGTGCGTTAGGTTTCAAATGAACCTAAATCCCCTCCTTCTAACCTTTTATATCTTTTAAAAAAATCAAAACAGAAAACAAAAAAAAACATTTCCACCTCTAGGCGGGGAGCAGGTCCTCAGCGGCCACCCAGGGCTGGGCGCTAGGCGGCCACCTAGGCGGGTTCCGTACCACCTAGGCGGCCGCCTAGGGACCACCGCCCAGTTTGGCCGCCTAGGCCTAGGCAATGCGATGAAAAAAAAAAAAAGGTTTCGCCAAACTTTTTTTTCCTTCGATTTGATGCAAAAAAAGCCACAAAAGTGGCTGAAAATCTTCGTTTAGAGGGTATAATAACCCCCAAACAGTTTCCCTAAAGTTTGGAACCACAAAAAGACCATTTTGCCCTTCCCCGAGGGGCAAAATTGAAAAACATTTCCACAGTAACAGATGCGACACGATGCGGTCTGATGCGGTGCGATGCGGGATGCAGCCATGATGCGGCGCATATGCGGCCGCATCTGTCAAAAGCGCATATGCGCCGGTTCGCGATGCGGATGCAAGCGCATCCCGCATGATGCGGCCGCATTTTAAAACACTGGTTCCTGCTTTGAAAATTAGTTGTTGCATTTTTTTTGAAATACAATAGTCACAATTTCCTGTTAGAGCAGGATACCTAATACTAGCACTGCTACACTCCTAGATTTTCTATCTTGTTTTGTATAATTCAAATAATGGCACTTGGCTAACATGTTAACTGTGGATTCTGAAGAACAACATTACAAGAGTGTTGCTTCTCTATGTTTCATGAAGCGCCTATAGTTCTTATTTTAAGCAATGAGATCTTCACAAAAACCATTTGTAAGATGCCCAATAGTCTATAGTTTCTTCCAAATAAATTACTTTCCTGCAACAAATATGTCTGTTTCTTGAAAAAAATCAAGGTTCTCTTCCATTTGTTTTAAGAAATAAGAAAGCTCCATAATCTATGTTACAAGAATATGGGTACGAGTGTCAGTGCCATACACCAATATACATGTCAGAGACGCAACTTAGCCCCTTCTAGATACAACACATTCATATATATATTGGAGGGGTCGGGAGGTGGAATTTTAAGCGATTAAAGTATCTTAGTTTCTATAGTGTTAGACATGTGTGTCACATTCTTAGTGTCTATACGAGCCCAAAACCTTGGACGTTCGTTCAAGTCTTGTAGCCCATCATTTATTTAGAATGTTGGTGCTTACATTATTCTTGATAATGATTTATATATCTTTTCTCCTGTTCTTTGTTTAATTTGGCAGTGATGATGGCGGACAGCAAGGAGTTGAAAGATTGTGACAAATATGAAACCTGTAGAGAGAGAGCAAAGTTAGGGTTCATGTGTAAAGATATCATGGATATTGGGAGGCTTATGTGGAGTAAAATATGCCCCTTATAAATATTGCCTGAGAATCACTTGTTGCAAAGCCTACTAAACAGTCTACCCATTCCGACCTTCCTTAAATGTTTATTTAACTTCAGTTGCATTTATAGTTAGTTAACAATTAAATTTTCCATGGAAGATATTTTTTATTCGAATTATATCCACCTTTTAGGTTCCCATGCAAGGGTGTCGTCACTGTCTCTCTCTCTCTCTCTATCTCTCTCTCTCACACACACACAAACAGATTTGGCTTAGCAAAGTGGTTAGTTATTTCTGGGTACCAATGCGATATCCTAAGTCCTAGTTTCATTTATCTTTTATCTTATATCAAATATCCCAGGTTTCAATCATTTCTATTCACATTTTTGCCCCCATTATTACAAATCCCATGCTTTCAAAGCATTGTTTTTATATTTATATACATTTGGAATACTTTAAAAAAAAAACAAATATAGACTGTCCAACATTTTAGGAACAGATCTGAAGCGGACACTTGTTACAGTGTGGGTACCCATGTTTTTCTTATTATTCTTTCCTACATAATTTGGAATAGAAGCTGTCATGGAAATGTTGGAATTCTACTGAGAGTGTACAGAAACAATTTTAAGCACCCTCTCCAAAACCCGATGTTAAATTACCAAATCAATAGAAGGATTCAAAAACAAAGCTAAAGACCACCTCAAATTCCGAAATGATAAAGCAACCAAAAAAATAGAAGTGCTATATTTAAAAAAAAAAAAATGTAGAGCAAACAATAGAGCAAATAAGATTGTAAACAATGTCCAAGTCTAGCTTCACTACAGTTAATTGCTTACACAAAACAATAGAGCAAAAAAGATTGTAAACAATGTATATTTTCTTATCAGTAAGTTATAACACCATCCTAGAGGTCGAAGAAAAAACTAGAATCATAAAACACAAAAAGCATTATTGAAAAACAAGATCAGGTTGGAAAAGAGAACTAAATAGCCTTAAGTTTTGCCAAAGCCGCCAAATCTCCAAGTATACATTGATACAAATTGGTGAATATTTGTTACCAACATATATGCTTGTTGACAACAGCTAGATATAATGATTGACCAACTCATTTGGTTCTATCAAAATATGTATATGAGGATATTGATAAATAACAGAAAAATTAATAATTGGATTGGTTTTTGTCATTCATTTTTTATCAAATGATTAATAAGGCCATTGCAAGCGTTTCAAAAGCTCCCCAACCACAACCTAACCTTTCCTCCCACCCAACGTGCAGCATTCCCTAACCTTACCATCCACAACCTAGCCTTTTGGTTCGCTACCCTTACAGCGTCATTGTCCGTTCCTCCTCCACCACCAAAAAGAAAAAAGCATCTTTCTATTCCCACAAACCGTCTGACCATGCATTTTAGACCTCACCAAATGAATGTCAAATCATGGTGATCCAAGCAAGCAATACCTCGCTCCATGACCAGCCTTGAAATTTCTCACGCAACCATGCAATCAACACCACTATCACTACCCACCCTCCTCTTTATCTTGACTACAGCCCCTTCCTCACATTCCCTAGTTCAGAAGAAATTTTGTTCCCCACGTAAATTAGAGTTCGAGAGAGAAATATGATTAACATGCTATAAAGCAATATTATGGAATGTGCATTACCAAGGTTTAATTAACTTGAAATCAATCTGGTCATGTATGTCACAATCAGTATTGAGATTGCCCATTAGAAATATTAAGTCACATCATAGAACAGAAAAAGTGACATAACTGACCTGAAATGGTTTGATAGTAGCTTGAAGAATAGTGGTTTAGGGTCTTCCACTACATAGTTGCACCTCTCCCGAAAATATTGCTGGTTTGAATATCAAACGTCAATTCAAGTACAAGTTCAGTAAAATTGAGCTCCAAACATAAATGAATTTCACAAATAATGCAAGAGATAACTAAATTTGAATAGAAAGTACAATCCCTACAAAAGGGCATCTTAGACAAAAATGAGACACAATATCTTCTCCAGTTCAATAATTACCTCTAGAATGAGAATTCAGGCACTTGTGCAACTTTTAGAGTCCAGCTAGATGGCAATCCCACAAAAAATTTCACCGACTTTGTCAATGTGATTACTACAATAAAAAGTTCGTAAGTCTTAACAGTTACCCATAAGTATTAGAAAATCAATCCTTGTAGCTTTCAGTTTAAAAGTCATACACATCACTCTTCAAAAGAGATAAGAAAAACCATTTTCAACACCCAAAATGTCAAGGTTTTAGTTGAAATAAAGAAAATATGCCAGAACCTTCACAATCAAATATATCTAAAGAATGGGCATGTGTTTAAACCAAGACATAAGTACATTATTGTCTAAACCAGTTGCTAAACTTGAGGCTCTCAAGGGTTCTACATTCATTTCCTGAGAAACCATGGAAAAAAATAAAATTCCCATCCTTTATGATCCACATTTTCCTATCTACTTAGTCACAAACAAAAGAAAGAATAACTGATCATCAACCAGGAAAAATGCAAAGGCAATAAATCTAAGCCAATTTTAAAAACAAGGAGTATGTACTAAGCCTCTTTAATTTGTGCATTCGTCTATTGCAAGGCCTTTTGCAGTTTGACGAGTGTTACCATTAGAGGAGTTTTGATAAAAAATAAAAAGATAATATATTTTTCTTAGATACTAGTTAACTTGGAAATGCGTGTGTATTCTGATTCAAATTAAATCTCCCAAAAGATGACCAATGTAAACTAAAATTTCTAACTTACCGCACTCGACTTTAGTTCCTAACCAACAAATGTATTGCACCCATCACTTCTCCCTTTCCCTAAAATCTCTCCATTTTACATCACAAGGGCTCGTCCTTTCAATTTGTCTCTTTCCTCCCTCTCCCTCTCTCTCTCTTTCTCGCTCTCATCTCTAAATATAATTAAAGTCCTTTAGAAATCAGCTTCAACCTAAGTCTCACCTACTCTCTTCTATATTCTATCTCTTAGACATTGATTCTATCTCCCCTTTCCTAAACCTCACTCCAAAAGAAGAACCTCTCATCTCATAAGTTTATCTATGCTATTACTAAGATTCTCTCTCTAAAGATAGCATTTTTTTTGACAAACTCCTATGAAAACATAGTTATACATAAATTCTCTCCCATTCTACTTCATAGAGTACCTCTCTCTCTCTCTCTCTCCCTTTCTCAACTATTTCGCCCTTACCAATATCCACTCTCTCTCTACACACTCACGCACACACACACACACAAAACCCAACAAAACAGTAGTAAGATGGGGTAACTGCAGATGAGCCATCAGTTT
>NW_006500342.1:339791-365098 GCF_000471905.2 Amborella trichopoda | reverse complement strand
TTATGTGTATATACACATATATGGATATACACATGTGTATATGTATTGAGTCATGCAATTTCTTGAAGACTGAATATGTATGGATCATCTTCAACTCCTCCCTTTTTGACGCAGTTCTGACGTAGTTCCCTACGCTCATGGGATCTGGACCACTCCTCACAACATTACAACTTTGTCCCTAAGCTAAAAAAAAAAAAGCTAAAAAAGTAAAATGTCGTCTAATCTAAGTAGAAAGTGTAATTTTGTACGCATGCTGAAAGCCCAAGGTACAAAAGTCTGAGTAAAGTAGGCAAGCTCGTACCTACTTCTGTCGCAAGCCTTTGACAAAAAGGGCGATTACTCTTCTAAAGGGTGGCCGACCACTTGTACTTCTAGGACGACTACTTGTACTTCTTAGGCACTGGTGATCTTCAGTATTTCAGTAGAACAGACAAGCCCACTCAGAGCTTATGGGGTGAACTTCAAGCCCTTGGTGTAGTTGTTGAACAAACATAAGCCAACCTCCTGTAATGAACTTGAACTGAAAGCGGCCGCTCATGTCTCGCTCCGTGCCTATGAACTCCACTCGTTGGGTCTAGTTATGTTTATGAACCAAGGATGTAGTTGTTGAACACCACTTAGAATCAAGAAAGTGGTCGTTCACTTCAGGAATAGGAGTTGTTGATGTATTTTGAGTTTTGTTTGGACAAGCCAAGTCATGTCAAACCTCTTGTTGTTGAAGTGAATAAAACAACACAAAGAAACTACACCAAGCAAAGGAAGAGCGCACTAGCACATACAATTTCTTGCTGGGCACGCTAGCTATGAAGAAAACTATAGTGTGCGTTAGCTGCGAAAAAGTAGTGCACTAGCACGCACGTATGCTTTTGAGCCAAAGACAAGCAAGAAAACGGATGCGCGAGTCCTTAGCACCCTTGCTTCTTGCAAGAAAGCAGATGCATTAGTGGTGCTTTAGTGCCCTTGCTTCTTTCTTTCGAGCTGTAGTTTGCTAGGCGCTAGCGCAGTCCAGTAAGAACACGGATGCGCTAATGCGCCCCCTTGCTTCTTACTTTCGGGCTGTAGTTTGCAGGCTTTGACAAGATTTGGCTTGCCCTCCTAGCTTTTGCTCCGCAACAGCAAAAAGCCCAGCCATTAGACCTTGCTTGCATTGAGATTATGTTGGTGTTCAATGTACCCAAAGCATTGGATGGATGCCCGGGCATTGAGATGGAAGGACGCTTGAAGAGGCAAAAGGCCATGGGGAGATACCATCTGTGATCGATGGATCTCCGATCTAGAAACAGTATCCAAGCTCCGTGGCTAGTCTGCGCTCTTTAGACTTTGAAAACTTAGCGAACTGAAACATCTGACTAGTTAAAGGAAGGGAAATCAATCGACACCCCGTTTGTAGCGACGAGCGAGAGCGGATTGGAGCTTTGAAGAAAAAGAAACACAAAGCTTACCACGAAGCTTTGCGCTAGCGAAGCAAAGCAATTCAATCTTCTTTCATCCGCGAAGCGAAAAGAAGAAAAGGTGCGGAGCCGCTTAGCCTCATTCCTCTTGCTTCGCTCATTGCTTGCTCAGTGATTACACACTTCGCTTCCTTTCCTATTAGGCTCGTTTCATAGAATTGCACTCATTTAAATGTAACTCGTTCTCGATCGGCTTAACAAACTAGTTTTTGTTGGCTCCTATTAAGCTCGCGTAACTCGTTCTCGTTGGTTTCATTTGATTTGTTGTGGAATGGATGATAGAAAAACCTTTGGTCCGGGAATTGTGAAAAGGTTGGAAGATCTGGCCAAAGAAGGTGATAACCTTGTAGATTCGTTCCCATGGTTTAATCCTTCCCAGTAAAACACGGCGTGTTCGAATTCTGATCGCTTTTCCACGAGAAAGGGGGACCACCCTCTAAGCCTAAGTCTTCCTTAGTGACCGATAGCGTACAAGTACCGTGAGGAAAGGTGAAAAGAACCCTTTTTAGGGAGTGCAATAGAGAACCTGAGATCCGATGCCAACAATCAGTCGAAGGAGCGGAGTGTAGAGCCAAACGGGCGCAGTCACTCTAATGGCGTACCTTTTGCATGATGGGTCAACGAGGAAATGGGAACAACGGCTTAAGCCATTAGGTGTAGGCGCTTCTAGAGGTTGAATCTTCTAGTTGTTCCAATTTGACCCAAAACGGATCAATCTAGCCATGAGCAGGTTGAAGAGAGCTCTAACAGGCCTTGGAGGATCAAACCCACGTATGTGGCAAATTATGGGGATGACCTAGGGCTAGGGGTGAAAGGCCAACCAAGATCGGATATAGCTGGTTTTCTACAAAATATATTTCAGTAGAGCGTATGATGTTGATGGCCCGAGGTAGAGCACTCAATGGGCTAGGGTGGCCCCCAAAAAGCTTGACCAACCCCAGGGAAACTCTGAAGATAGGCCTAGATCGTTTGTACAGACAGACTCTTTGGGTGCTAAGATCCAAAATCGAGAGGGAAACAACCCAGATCGTACACTAAGGTCCCTAAGCAATCACTTAGTGGAAAAGGAAGTGATCGAGCGATGACAATCAGGAGGTGGGCTTGGAAGCAGCCATCCTTTAAAGAAAGTGTAATAGCTCATTAGTCTAGCTCCATGGCACCAAAAATGTATCAGAGCTCAACTGATTCACCGAAGCGACGAGACCTTGAAGGCATTTTCAAGTGTCAGTAGCAGAACGTTCTGTTAATCGGGGAAGGTTTTTGGTGACAACACCTGGAGATATTAGAAGTGAGAATGTTGACTTGAGTAACGAGAAATCCTATGAAAAACATGATCGCCTGTTAGTTCAAGGCTTTCTGCGTTCAGTCAATCTATGCAGAGCGAATCGGTCCCTAAGGAAGCCTCAAAAGGGCTGCCGTCCGATGGGTACATGAGAGTGATGAAGTTGCTTTGACTCCTAAACCATGCCTATCTATTGGAGCAAATTGGATGATTGGGCCGAGGGCTGCCCCCTCTTCCCCTCGCTCTCCTTTCCCTAAGATGAACCTTGAGTCAGAAAAGCCTTCTTGACTTGGACGTGCCTGGACCCTTAAGCTACTGACACTTCAAAAGGTGCAACGCTCATCATAGTTTGACGGCCTAACAACAAAGAAGTCAGTTGTTCAAGTAGTGGCATGGCAAGCAAGGAGCAAAGCCAGTGGTAGTAATGTCAAATCAATTATTGTTGAGGTGGGTTTGCTTTTAGAAAAAGCGATTGTTGAAGAAACGAAGAAAACTACACCAAGCAACCAAGTAATGGGAGAGTGCGCTAGCACATCCGTTTTCTTGCTGCGCGCTAGCGTAAAGCCGTTGCACGGTAGTGCATATGTTTTCTTACTGGGAAAAAAACAAACCAACGGATGCAAGCAAGAAAACTGATTCACGATAGGTTAGCACCCTTGCTTCTTGCAAGAAAATGGATGCGCTAGCGGCGCGACGCGTTAGCGCCCTTGCTTCTTGCTTTCGAGCCTACGCTTGTTCGCTTTTTTCTCTTGCAAAGCACTCGCTCATTAGAGCGAGTGCTTTGATGTTGCTTCACACTCGGTCTTAGCTTTTGGGCAAAAGCAAAAAGGGATCTTGTCTACTTGGGCTTTGACAAGACTTAGCTAACCTAACGACTGAACTCATGCAGCAAAAAGGGCTCTTTACTACATACTTGGTTTGGTTGGGCTTTGACGTTGCGCTAACGACTGAATTCGTTGGGGCTTTGCTCGTTGCATCAAACCAGCACTCTATTGGGTAGCAGCAAAAAGCCCTCAAGAGGGCTTTGACAAGACTTAGCTAATGACTGAGCTCACTGGGACTCGTTGGCTACAAAGCAAATCGCTTATGAGGGCTTTACAAAAAGAAAAGCTCTTGTTTGAGAGTGCCCAGCAAAGCACTCATAAGCGATTTGCTTTTTGACAGCAAAGCGCCCTGCCAATAGTTTGACCTTGCTACGTGGAGTAGACTGAACGAGCTAGGCAGACACTTTTGAGTCATCCAAAGGCGAACACGGGCGAAGACTCGGCCCAACGAGTGCTCTTTCTTATAGGTGAGCTTTGGCTCCACGCACCTGTTGACACCTTTATGAGCACTTTCTAGTGTGAACCCTTCGGTCGCCTTTCTCATTTCAGTGCTCGCCTTTTGAATCTTCAGGAGGGGCCTTTAGTCTTAGAATAGGGGTCGTGAGAGAGCAGAGCGTACCGCCCTGTCATAGTCGCGAGTCTGTTTATTGTCACGACTGTTGTCATAGTTATAAAGGCTTTCAACTTCTAGGAAAAAATTCTAATTGGGAGTACGATCCTCCCGGTGAACTGACCTTATCCCAAACAGACACAGGTGAACAAGTTGAGTATACTAGGACGCTTGAGAGAACCATGTCGAAGGAACTCGAAAAAATGACCCCGTAACTTCGGGATAAGGGGTGCTCTCCTATCTTTTGATTAGGAGAGCAGCACATACCAGGAGGTAGCGACTGTTTATTAAAAACACATAACTCTGCTAAGAGGTAACACGATGTATAAAGTCTGATACCTGCTCGATGCTGGAAGGTTGGAAGGAGAAGTCTTATAAGCTTTGAATGGAAGCCCCAATAAATGGTGGCAATAACTCTTACTGTCCTAAGGTAGCAAAATTCCTTGTCGCTTAAGTAGCGACCTGCACGAATGGTGTAACGACTACCCCACTGTGTCCGACATCGACCCGGTGAAATTGAATTCTCTGCAAAGATGTGGAGTACCAATGGCTAGGCGATAAGACCCCGTGCACCTTGACTATAACTTCATAGTGACAACCTTGATCGAATGTGTTGGATAGGTGGGAGGTGGTGACACAGATCTCCCAATCCTGAAAGACCACTCTTTCATTTAAGGATACCTAACTGCCACACTGATCATTAGTGGGGGGGGGGGGGGGACTCTGTGAGGTGGGTAGTTTATCTAGGGCGGATGACACCTAAAGAGTAACGGAGGTGTGTGAAGGTAGGCTCAAGCTAAGATTATGCTCGTGAGCGTAATGGTATAAGCCTGCCTGCCTGTAAGAACGACTGGTAGAACAAAGACAAAAGCTGGCCATAGTGATCTGGGAGTCTCATGTGGAAGGGCTCCCGCTCAACGGATCAAAGGTACGTCGGGGATAATAGGCTGAGGACTCCTAAGAGCTCTTATCGACAGAGTCGTTTGACACCTCGATGTTGACTCATCACATCCTGGGGTTGAAGAAGGTCCCAAGGGTTTGGTTGTTCGCCGATTAAAGTGGTACGTGAGTTGGGTTTAGAATGTCGTGAGATAGTTCGGTTCCTATCTACCATTGGTGTTAAAGGGAGAACTGCGAGGAGCCACGAGAGGACTTGGTTGGGCCAACCTATGGTGTACCAATTGTTATGCCAATAGCAGTGCCGGGCAGCTAAGTTGGTATGGAAGAACTGCTGCGCCGCATCTGAGCTGACTATAGACTCACTCTCAAAGCAACGAGAGGAGTTTACGTTAGTTTAGTCACTCGCTGTCTTAAACATTGGAAATCCTTCTCCATACAAGTTCTCGTATGAGGTTTTTTAACAGAACTTCGATAAGCGAGAGGTGTAAGCGTCGCGAGGTGTGAAGCAATCTCGTACTAAACGAATCTACTTTCTCTTGAGGGGGTGGGGGCTTTTTGACAAAGAAAATAATAGGGGGAAGAGGAATCAACGAGGAATCAATGAAATAACAAAGGAGAAGGAAAGGCAAGTGATTGAATGAGCGGTGGGATTAGTGGAAAAAAGAGAAGGAGAACAAGCGGGGTAGAGTAATTGATCAACTCATTAGGTTCATGATCTGAGAATTACAGGTTCGAATCCTATCCCTGGCTAATCAAGGTGACACTCTATCGTTGAGTTATATCCCTTCCCTGCCCCCATCAAGAAATAGAATTGACTAATCCTAAGTTAAAGGGTCAAAAGTCGAGCCCGCGACCCTTATGTACTCGATGAGGGTGGGGTATGCTGCTCGGGGAGACACGGGTGAAGTCGTCACCAGGTAGCCGTAGGGGAACCTGTGACTGGATTGAATCCCCTGCCTGACTGAAGAAGAAAGAGCTACTATCATACAGTCTGCAAAGTAATTCGAGTGTGCTCCATGCGGAATCTCGCTATATGCTTAACACAAGCCAGGATAAGCTTCCATCGAGTCTGAAAGCCCTCGTGTCTCTTCCATTAATGAGCTTAACACTCTCTATGGTGATTGAATGGACATATAACGGAATCCACCAACCATAGAGCTTATGAAAGCTGGTCATTGGTGGTAGTACTTCGAAACCAATCAACACCAGAATGCAACTCGAAATATATTCCTCATACAAACAAATCTATAGGATGTAGGAGCTGTATGAAAATATTTTTTGGCTGCAACAAGGTGATAATAGTCTCAGTGAATATTATAGTGCTCTTCGGGGGGGATTTGTTGATATGAGGTGTAGAGCGCAGTCTAGTCAGCGTATCTGTTTTTGGCACAGAGGGCCATAGGTTCAAATCCTGCCACCTTTATTGTGGATCATCCTGGGCTTATCGGTGGCTATATTATTTACTCATGCCACAGAGGCCAGACATTGGTTGAGCTCACTTGGGCCATCCATTGGGACATGATCCTAGGCTCGACTGAGTTTGATTTGAGGTTAAAACCTCGCTTCCCTTTGGTCCCTCCTGTCACTCTTCCGAACCAGGATTTACGGTCTAATTCCTCAGGTTTCATGTACCTATTTTCATCAGGCTTCCTACTTCACGATCGTATCTCCACTATCCTCAAGGAAGTATGGGTCCGGGTCCTCTGTGCCCTCTTTTGTGCCCTATTTCTAGCTTTTAAGTTCTGATCCCGCTTGTGCCTGACGACTTCTCCTATCGATTTAGTTTGCTCTTGCAACTCGAATGGTCTCGAATAGGAGGAAGTTGATGATTTTATTAGCCTTTTCCTCTTCTCGTACTTTCTAGGCACTCTTACGTCCGCCTTTAGCTCGGGGCGATTTTTGGTTGGCAATCTCATCCGTACTCTTTCTCTCAGATGTATTGACACAACCCACACCCCACTTACTCCATAGGGGACCGAACTTGACTCCTGTGAAACAAGCAGCCAGGAAGTTCAGATCCAAACTTGAGATAGAGATTAAGGCATAAGTTTAACAATTATTTGTTAGCAAAGGTCGTGCCGGCAAAGAAAAAGAATGGGCCGATTCAACTTTGTGTCGATTTACGTGACCTCAACAAGGCAGCCTGTCCCAAGGATGATTTTCCCCTGCCCAATACTCTGGTTCTCATTGATAATACGGCAAGGTATGAGATGTTTAGTTTCATGGATGGATACAGCGCGCTTCGTTTTAGATTAAGATGGCTTCTGAAGACATAGATAAGGAAGACCTTGTTCAGCGCACCAGCTGGCACATACTGAAATAATGTAATGTTGTTCGGGCTAAAGAATGTCTGGACTCTCCACATTTGAGTTTTTGTATTTAGTAACTCCTTGACTTTGTTGTTCACATTCAATAGGAGCTTATAGCAGCTTGCCATTGTCCCTTCAGATCTAGAACTCTTGCAATAGGCAGCTAACCTCATGGAACTAAATAACACTACTCTCATCCCTCTCCCGAGGTATATACTATTTGTATTCATGCTCCTTAAGTCGATTAAGACCTGTATATAAGTCAGATTAAGGAAGAGGAAGCTCCCTGTAATATGAGTACTCTTAACGTTCAATAAGGGCAAGTAGGGCCCACCATAATCTTGCCTTATAGTAGAGTAGCTAAGAGCTTCTGGTAATTGAAAAACGTAGGGATCGTTTGTCGAGCTTTGAGGGACGTCTTCTTTTTCCCTTATCAAGCAAGCCACAAGCCACAGGCCTTTGATACCATGGTCTCGGTGTCCAGTCCCTCAGTATCAGTCAGCGAGCGCAGAAAGAATTAGTTAGCAAAATAGGAAGATTCTGATTGATTTTTCGATTCCGCATAGCAATCCCTTGCAATTAGAAGAGCTGGAGATGGAATTCTCGATTTTTCGTGTCACACGCACAGGTCTCATCATGATCATGCGACTCACAACTACTGTGTGTGGGGGTCTTCGTCGCTCGCTTAGATGTAAACTCGAGAAGGGCGCTCTGTTCCATGATTCTGACTCTTAGAAGCTTCTAAGGGGGAAGGCTCGTAAAGGGACTTTTCTTTGAACGGTCCACTTATCATCTCAACCTTGATCGATGCATAAGACTAGCTTCTAAGTGTGTGCTCAAGCCCATCTTTGATTACCACAAGAATTCAATCTGACTAGGCTGACTCCTGGGATGGGAGCGGAACCCAAGGTAATACATCACGTTCAATTGGAAAGTCTATCGCCAGTTGCATCTCCCACCCCCAAAAACTTGTCGGCCCAGACGCCCTATCTTCTCTATCCAACATGCTGGTCCATGACCGCCTATCAAATGAATGGGACGATCAACTGAACAAGTTCTCAATACGACTCCTTCCAGGAGTAAGAGATTTGATTCTTGGCATACCAATGGTTTGGATTAGATGGCCACATATCTCTTTCTGTCCTTGCCCGCTTGTGGAAGTGGGTGGTGATTTACTAGACTCTGCCACCATCCCCCTCTAATATTGAGAGGGGAGTCGTGAGCATTAAAAGGAATAGGTGATCATGGGCCGTGGAGGAACCTTACTCTAATCTAAAGGGGAAGGAATTTCTCTCATTACAGGCCCCCGTATGAGAAAGATAAAGGCAGCTGGATAGGGAACCGTTCCTTCATGTGCACTACCCGACTAACTTCTTTCTAATTCCAAACCCCCCCCACCCCCACTAACTTATAGGCTTATCAATTTTAAAAAGAAGGAAAGTGTTACCTCTCAAATCCCCTATGATGTGTTAGAATAATTTGCTCAGTTCTATCTCTCTAAGAAGAAGGATAGTCCCAAGGAACCAGATTCTCATTCTCACCACTCAGCATGCACAGCAGGTCTCACTTCCACTTCTCGTCCATCATCTTCGTGGGTGATTAACTCTAGAGCCTCCCTTCACATGACGGGCTCTCCCTTAGACTTCCATTCTCTTAGCAATTTTTCTGGCCATAGTTTTAGCTAGGAACGACTAATGGATCTTCAGTTCATGTTCAAGGAGTTGGTTCTATTTCCTTTCCCTCTATCTCTATTCCTAGTGTTTTTCATGTTCTCGATCTTGACATGAACCTTTTGTCAGTTAATCAACCGTGTAAGTCTCTTAATTGCAGTGCAACATTATTTTCTTCTTCTTAAACTGAAAAAGGTGTTTCAGGACCCGGAGGATGATTGGTTTGAGTAAGGAAAAAGGGGGCATCTATATTCTTGACACAGGGCGAATTTTGAGTCACTCGGCTACTACGACTATTTGTTCGATACCTCTCGACACATGGCATAAGCGACTTGGAACCATGAAATTTCAATGTCTTCCTTCCATGGCTGAATAGGGACTTTTTTGGACTCTACCTATCTAGTTTTGCAAAAGATGTTTTCGATCAATGTACTACCAGGTGGAAAATGACCTTTTTCCAACAAATCAGTTCATTGTAAGAGACCTTTTGACATTCATACGGATGGTTGGGGACCTACTCCCGTGTTATCTCATTCAAAGCTCCATCGAAGTACATGGCCCAGAAAGGATCAGATTCTCCATAATCAATGTCAGTGTAAAAGACTTCTTCATCAAGAAAATCCATCATGGGTGTAAAGGGTGACATCCAAGGGAAATAACATGTCCCAACATTGATTTCTGAGTGACATAAGTGATATCAAACTTTGCCACCTAGCAATTCGGCCTAAAACAACCGGCTTTTCCAAGAGATACTTTAGCGAGTCCATGCACACGAGAAGCAGTACTGGATAAGACAATAGATAGTGTCTGAGGCGTTGAGTAGCCCAAGCCAAAGTAAGAGATGTCTTCTCTAATGGTGAATATCTTAACCCGCAGTCGATCAATTTTTTGCTCAAATAGTATATGGCCTGTTTTCTTCTGCCTGTGGCATCATGTTGACCGAGCACACATCCCATGGATGTCTCTGTGGTGGATAAGTAGAGCAGTAAGGGTCTTCCTGAAACTGGAGGATTCATAAAATCTTTTTTTTTTTCAATCAAATGCCTGTTGGCAATCCTCATTCCACTACTTAGGGGAGTCATTTTTAAGGAGTTTGAATAACGTCTCACAGATGGGTGTGAGTTGTGAGATAAAGCGAAGACAACCTGTGTGATAATAAGCCCTTCTTTTTCCATTTACGGAGGCAATAATCGCCTTTGCCTTTTCCAGGTCTATCTAGATCATGAAACAGTGCCGTCATTGCCCACTGATAAAAGGCACCGGCATTCTTTAGCTCGAAGGACATTACAGTATTTCAGTACGTGCCAGCTGGTATGATGAATGAGGTCTTCCTTATTTATGTCTTCAGGAGCCATATTGATCTGAAACAAAGCGCGTTGTATTCATCCATGAAACTAAACATCTCGTACCCTGCCCTATGATCAATGAGAATCATAATATTGGGCAGGGGAAAATCGTCCTTGTGACAGGCTGCCTTGTTGAGGTCATGAAAATCGACACAAAGACGAATCTGCCCATTCTTTTATGTATAAATAATCAAGCAAGAAATTCCTCTCTCTAATAATATGAATAATTGAGCAAACTAGAGGAAGAGAGAATCAAGAATCAGAGAAGGCAATCATGGGATAAGGTGGTCATAAGAGAGGGGAATAGCTAATTGGAGAAGGGCATGGGTAATGAGATAGATAGGGTAGGTCTTTATAGGGGAGGGGGGTAGCGCTATGAATACAGTATAGTTATAGTTCTTCCTCTTCTTTCTTTTTCAGTTTGACGCGTGTGGACCGACCATGTGATGTTGTTTCTCTTTATAGAGATGGACTCCATTTGGTGTTCAGTCAATATCAGTAGTCTTGTTTTCCCGATGATAGAGGAACGACTTGAGTGGAGGAGGAGCACAGTCTTATCGGTAAGGTAAGGAAAGAGAGATAATCGAGCTTCGACTGCTGCGTCACTTACGAGCAGTCAGTGGTCGAATTTTTTAGATATTGATTATAGCTCTTGCGGTGGTAGGTCAGTGCTAGATTGGAGGGATGAAAGGGCATAGCATCCCAAAAGCAGACAAGATTGGCAACTGCACTTAGAATGTTTTGCCTGTTAAGGAACATGTCTCAGTCTCAGACATGGATTCACAAATATAGATTCTTGTGGTGGCGGCGGTAGGTCAGTCTATCAGGTAGAGGAATGGGTTGAGAGTCACGAGTTAGGAAGTTGGATATGCGATTGCGGTCTCAGGTCTTTGATCGTCACTGGCTTTGATAAAAATAGAATGATTCTAGTTAGCGGTGGTAGAGGGAAGGAAGGAACAAGAGGGAAAATGAGCGGAATTGTGTGGAAGAGAAAGGAAGTCTTTGTGTACACATCCTCTGTGCATCTCTTCAGTGCAAGCCTTAGCAAAGTGGTCAATACTCTCTTCAGCATTTTGCTAGCAATCGCAGGGAGTATTGTCAAAGAAGAAAGAAGGTTTTCTATAGCCAACATTTGTAGTAAGGCATCTATAAGGTATTTAAGATCTATACCCTCCTCAGAATTCTTATTATATATCAGGAACCAAAGATGCCAGAGGTCCTCATGTCTGTTGTTAGGTATTTGCTATATGTTTTGGCCACATCCTGTGACTTGAGCCTGCCCTGAATTAGGGGCATCTCCTAGTGAAAGGACTCCTTCTAAGGGGAGTCGAGGAGGTTTTAAGGGTAGCCTTCGGGCCTACCCGAGAAGTTCAGTGATTTGATTATGGCACCAGAACTCTTCAGTTTGTCTTCCCAAGAGGATACAGTAGTTCAGAATGCTATCTCAATCGAATGCCCAACTCGATGTGTCAACCTTTGGCCCCTATTGCGATGCCAGCATTCAGAGTCGTGTTATGAATATCAGCACGCATCATTGGTATGCGGGCTCTCGAAAGCATCCCCAGCCGGAGAAGTATGATGACCACGTCTGCCTCAAAACAACACTCAAAACAACAATTATACCTCTCAAAATAGCACTCAAAACATATTTGAGTACTCAAAACAACACTCAAAACATGTACTCAAAACATAGAGCACTCAAAACAGAACCTGCACAACACAGGTTTGAGTGCTCAAAACTTGCACACCTGTATGCTTGAGTCCAAGTCATATAGGTGTGCAGGTCATAGAAGAGAAGAATAGTTCGTAGTTTATGCTGCACAACACAGTCATAGAACACACACGACATAGTTTATGCTATGCACACATAAAGCTATATGAACATAGAACCTGAAACACTTGCACAACAAAACTATGACCCAAGGAGAAATGTGTAGTGAGAAACTTAAGAGGAAGATTGAGAGAGTTTGTTGTTAAGTGGAAGGAAAGAGAGAAATTTTAGCGAATGATAGAGGGATTTTGTTGGAGGTGTATGTTCCATGGCTCTAAATTCATCGTATATAGAGTCAAAAGATAGAAATTTAAGAGGACGATAAAGAGAGTTTGTTGGAGAGGAAGAGAGAAAGAGCATGTTTTCTAGATACGATCATTTTAAAGTTCTATTGTTCCATTTATATCTCTCTCTTTCTATCAAATATATATCTCTCTTTCTCTCAACTTTCTACTTCTCAATCCGTGCACCATTTTAGAAACTTTAGATTTCATTCTCTTATGCTCTCTAAGTAATATCATGTTTTCTAAATAAGCTCATTCTAAAATTCTACCTTTCTATATATCTCTCTCTTTTTCTCAACACCCTCCTTCTCTCTCCACACACCAATTCTTTTAAGAGCGAAAGAGGAAAAGAGGGGGAGGCCTAATTATTTTGTCACCTTCCAAAATTTTTGCACATCTTCTAATCATGTCCCATCTAATTTTAGTCTCCTTTAAAAATATATTCTATAACATTTGAGAAGGAAAGATAGAGAGTGGGAGAGATAAATATGGGGGGAGATTTAATGAATGAGAGATTTGATTTTGGATGAGAAAATTAAGGAAAGAAAAGAAGGAGAGAAATATGGTGTTGGGCTGTGGCAGAGAGAAATATTGCTTGGAAAGAGATAGAGAATGAGAACGAAGAGAGAGAGAGGTATGACTGGGATGAGGGAGAGAGAATGGAGGGAGAGATTGGGAAATAAACAAAAACACCAAATTCGAACAAAGTTAGAGGGAAATAACCTGATCCAATAATCCAAATTCATCCTATAGAGAGAGAGCGATGAGAGATAATTAGGAGGATGATTGAGAGAATTTGTTATATGGTGAGAGAGAAAAGAGAAATTTAAGAGGAAGATAGAGAAAGCTCGTTGGAGATGCATGTTCCAATGCACTCAATTCATCGCATAAAGAGAGAGAAAAGAGAGAAACTTAAGAAGACGATAGAGAGAGTTCATTGTATAAAAGGAGAGAACATAAAAGATTTAGAGGATGATAGAGAAAGTTCGTTGGGGATGCCTGTTCCATTGCTCTAAATTCATTTTATAGAAATAGAGAAGAGTAAACTTTACGAGGGTAATAGAGTGAGTTCCTTGGAGAGGAAGAGAGAAAGAGCATGTTTCCTAGATAAGCTTATTCTATAGTTCAATCATTTTATTTATGTCTCTCTCTCTTTCTATCAATGCTCACTCGCTTTCTCTCAACGCACTACGTATCAATCCATCCACTATTTTAGAAACTTTAGATTTCAGTCTCTCATATTCTCTAAGTAATACCATGTTTCCTAAATAGGCTCATTCTAAAGTTTTATCTTTCCAATTGTCTCTCTCTTTCTCTCAACTCTCTCCTTCTCGATCCACACAACAATTCTATCAAGAGCAAAAGAGAGAAAGAGAGGTAGGCATAATTATTTTTTCACCTTCCAAATTTTGTTACACATCGCCTATTCACTATTTGAAGACATTTTGTAGCACCATGGTTCCCCCATTAGGAATAAAGAAAGAGAAGTCAGTCAATAATGCCTAACAAAACAATGAAAATTTCAACAGTCTAAGAAAGGCCTTAGAATAGGTCAAGATCTCCATAAAGACTCCTAAAAGTCTCCTACTAAGCTTCGTCGCACTCCGGTATGTTTAGGGTAGTGCAGACTGAGAAGTAGTTTCAACATAATCAACCTCTAACACCCTGAAATAGACCCCTATAATCGGAACCCTACTTTCGGAGCATCAAATGGCCTTGGGACCATCGCCATTAGATCCGGCACGGTTGAAAATCACTAGGGGTCAAATTTCAGCTTAAACAAACACTCCAGGAAAAAGTTAAAGGCGAAAGATCAAAATAAGAGGAGCCTCAAAAGGTTTATTCAAGCATCATGGGGGATCTCATTAGCAACCCCATTGGCTTGAATTCCCACTCCAATAGTTCGAGCAACCAGCAAAAAGTGGTGATTAGAGCGGCTATCACTGTGAACGACACTAACAAAGCCGTCCCTCAAACTTTGGACCTCTCCAATTCACATACGTCTCAGAACAAGGCCAAGCAGTAGTCCTACAATAGGGTCCCACCCCCTATAAATATAAATCAATGCAACTATTGGATCCAGCACCCGAATAAGGTGTACCCCTTTGAGAAGGAGTGGGTTTCCGCGCTGCTTCGATTATTGCTTGACAGAACATGATCCAGGTACCAAATGTTAAAACCCCAGAGCTGGTCGGGCAGGAGACACACAAGAGGTACTGCACTTATCCCCGAGGAGTAGGCCACCCCACTCAAGACTGCTATATGCTCAAAGACATTATCGAAGCCCTCATTAATAAGGGTCAGAAAAAGCTCGAAGAGTTAAAGAAAGCATTCGGGGCAACTGAGGCTGCCCACATAGTGACAATCCAAGAGGATGACGAAGCACCCGGTATCCTTCGTGCACTATTCTCCATAATGCTCGAAGAAGGACTCATCACGCCAAAGCCGACAAGGCCGCCCAAGTTCTTGCCCCCTGGAACTGAGAACCTCTGGTGCTCTTATCACCTGATACGAGGCCATGACATCAGCAAATGCACTGGCTTCCATGAGCTCTTGTCACAGAAGAAGTAGCAAGGCCAGGAAGTTCATGGTAACCCAGAAGGAAACCCACAAGTCCCTCTTCCACCAGCACAAGAAGAACTCCCGACACAAGCTCAGGGAAGCACTGAGCCAGATCCTCTACAAGCCCTCTTCGAGGCAATGGTCCAATAGGGCCTTATCACCCCCAAGCCCGCCACGCAGCCCAGGTGTCTTGCCCAGGGTATAGACAACCTCTGGTGCCCATATCACCAAGTATGGGGCCATGAGCAGAAAGAATGCTCTGGGTTCGAAGCTATAGTCACAGAGAAAGTCCAGAAAGGCCACATTGTTTGTGTCATCCTCTCAGAACGCTCTCAAGCCATCGCCCCCGTTCAAGAGGAAACCCCACTTCATGCCCCCTATGAGCATACACTGGACCCTTCAGAGCCCTCGACTTCTCTACCCTCAAAAGTCTACCATGGGCGAAGTAGGCTCAAGTACTTGAAGAATTAGGCAGTCCACTAAGCTAGGACTACTCACCAGCCTGATATGGCAGACCGAACACCTCCTCTAGGATCCAAAAGGAGACTAGCACCCACGTCAGCCCGTCAAAGGAACCACATTCCTCAGCCACCAGTTTAGGAAGAGCTTCTCAGGCCTCTTCCTCCACTGCCGACCTTACGGGACTTCATCCCAGGCGTGGCTCACCTTATCCCTACTTTCGATCATGTGGGCACCCTTGAGTCATCAACTGCTCGGGACTCATCGAATACGGGTGACGATGCTAAAAGCACCCCCAACGGTCAAAATAGGGGCGAGAGCTAAAATACCCCCTGCACACGTCCAATTCTAGCGCTGACAAAAAAGGCTACCTAGAACATACTGACTCTTATTTTCCTCTGCCTATTCTATTTTTTCCATAGGTGCGGTACTGCAGTGCCCGGAGTTCAACGGTCTAAATAGAGAGCTCAGATGCACCAACGTCAGTAGGTCACAATAAAAGTTCTTAAGAAAGATGATGGCCCAGGCGGTTGGATTCTTGTCAGTCCCTGACTCTTTGGATGCACCAGCCAAGACTGAGTCATCTTCATGCTCTTATTCTAAAGAGGCCTCCCATATGGTGCAGATCTTGGAAGTACCATCCAGCACGGAGTAAATGAGCTTAAGATCGGGGAAGAAGCTACAACCCACACCTCAAAAGCTCAAAAATACTCAAATTTCCCTATCCTTTACTTTTCCTTATACCTAAGCCTCGACATTCTTAATCCAAATCTTTATTACTTCCTCATCAACCCAGAGCACACCGGCTGAACAACGAGGCTAGCCAGTGTAACCAATAAAAACTTAACCAAAAACTGCTCCTAAACTTACCCTACCATCTACACTAGTGACTGGATCAAGAACACAGAAGACTAATGAGGATAACGTGAAATATGATGTAATTGGAAATTTGAGAAATCTTCTAGCCCTTCTAAGTATCTATGATCCTCAGCCGCCCTTGGCTTCATGATCAAGGGGTGGTTCCTTCCACCCTCCACCAATGCTTCAAATACAGTCGAGATGGGAGACAACACACAGTCTATGCTGATAAGAGACCGTTCCCTATAGTCAAGACTCACTATGCTGATGCTAAGTACTATTTCACAGACCTTCCAGGATCAGAAAAGTCAAATGATGATGATTGGAATCCTGTGAGAGAGACATGACCCTCGTCTCATGATGATGTTGAAGATTTGGGGCGAATGATTATGGACATGTTCAAAGAGGAGGAAAGACAAGGCAAGATCCTCCCCTTAACTCCTATCTTTCCAAGTATACCTTACCCCTCCCTGAGGTCATGGCTCCCCCTCTCGAAGATGAAGCTTTCCCCTCTACTTCTAATTCACGAGAACAAAATGACGAGTTAGAAGCAACTCCTGAGGCTGAGGAAGCCCTAGAGGTGGACCTTCCAGCACTGAGGGTCACTTATACGCCAGACCAGCAAAAGGTCCTGCATGTCCCCATTGCTCTTCTAAAAGCATAATTGACATGCCAACCACCTCTCAAAGGATCTCGGAGAAGTATAGGTAGACAAGAGTCATCACTCCGGCTCTCAGGAATAAGATCCCATGACAGAGCTGAGAAGTGACGTTCGCAACCTCCAGAATCATTTGGAGGTTATGCGCATCCCTTTGAAGCACTTGAAGGAGTTCATCCCTGAGACTAAGACCTATGAAGAGCTTAAAAGTAATGCTCCTCAAATCGAGGCCAAGGCTCACCAACCGAGATTGAAGTATTTACAGCAACCAGGCTCACCAAATCATGAGAATCATGAATTATGAGCCCCTGTCCAATCAAACGCTAAGGGGTGAGGAAGAAACTGCTCCCCCGCTCGAGGTCATTGGAGTTGTGACAAGCTGTCAAAAGACGAATCAAGGAGTGGGCTATCCTTCTTTGTCTCACCCTGTGAAAGGATAGAAGCAATAAAGCAGAAAGAAAAGGAGGAATAAAAGGGCCATGCACCACACTGAAGCAAAAGAAAGAATTTTATTCCTAAAGCAATAGAATATCACACATAACGACATACAAAGAAAGTAAAAGGCACATAGGGGTGTTTTATTTCTATTGTTAAATGTTTGTATACAACGAATGGAGAATATCGCTCAGTTCTCAAGACTAAGCCAATAGTAGTTATGTTGTGTCTATTTGATTCCATCGTTCATAGCCGTCGGCTGGAGAAAGGCAAACTTTCTAACCACGGGAGGATATTCCCCACGTATCATCTGAGGTGAAAATGAGTCTTTTTCTGCCTCATGGGCTATAATAAGAAAGCCTTCCAAATCATTGATGTTCCATTTAAGAGCCGCCATGTCATCCTAATTTTCAAAGCATGCGATCTCTTTAAATATCAAAGGAATCTCTGAAGGAAAAATCTCGAAATCCGAGTGAACGAACTGATGCATGAGCAAGTTAGTTTTAAGGTTACCCAAGTGTGCCGTCACAGAATCTATGAAGTCAAAGGCGCAGGGAAGAACTTAAGTAAAGGCCTGATAGAGGGATAGTTCTTAATAGAAGCTGATTCTTCTAAATCCAAAACTGCCTTAGCCTGTTGGGCTATTTCACTCACCTTTATTTTGAACAAGTCTGCACAGGGAACATTGAAGTCTAGGACGTTGTCTATCAACCTCTTATCCAAGAATGCGAACATGACCAGCTCGAAAAAAATAGCTTGGCTGAAACGTTGATAAGCGGCTCCAAGAAGATCACGTCCATTGTCCGCAAAAACATTACGACGATTGAGCCTAGTCATTTGTGCAGGTAAAGGCATCATGACCTGTGTTATGACAAAACCTCCACGAATGCGCCACACGAGAGGATGAATGACCAGTCCCGAAAATGAGGTGATACAAAAACTGAACCTATGTTGAATTCTCTTTGATTAGAAAGTGCAAGGCTCCCTCTCAAAGTCGCAACAGGAATCGTGTTGCCCATTACTATCAGGTCGTCAAGGAGCTAATGATGTCTACTGAAGTAAAGCAGAAACACATATGTTCTAGCTGTCCACATGTGTGGCACACCACTTCCCTTGAAAACTGGGCACGACACTTGACACCAGCAGCGTGGTCAGTCATTGCACGTGAGGAGGGTGACCGTTCGCTGTCCCATGACCCTTCATCTCCTTGATTGTTACGGCCTCGCAACACCTCTAAATCTCACTGGTGTTTCCCCTCTTCATTGGGAACTCACTCCTACTTGTTGGGAAACCTTTCTAATGATGAACGAAGTTAGCGAAAACTTGCCTGAATTATGTAAAAAGCACCTCTACCTTGCTGGTTTCCATTCTTCCTTCTCTCTTGATAATTAGAGGACCGTCAAAACCCCCTGACCCTTTTGCAACTTGCCAGCAACTGCGGAACTACTGGAAAAGCATTGAAACTCCAGCAGAGCACTACTGCGACTCTTGTAGTTTCACCAGAAATGTCTCGACAAAATTCGGAGTGGCCCCTGTTGCCTACTCAGAATGCCTTGGCACTCTTCGAAACACTCGCAAGAAGATTGCGAAAGGCGACGACATGCTTAAGCTCGTCAGAAAACTTCTGAGGGCCCGTATGCTGCGGGTATTGGCCAGGAAACTCTTGTCGAAAGTCTCTTGATGGAAGCTTTGTCTCTATCTTTAAAAACTCTCTTCGACTGTTTTTCCCTATGGTGAAACAATAAAATGGGGGTTTTCCCCCTTTATACCCAGCGGTGCAACAAAATGACCCTCACAAATTCAAAATGACGCTCCAGTCCTCATCTTCACACGACAATAAGACCAGGTCGGGGCGGGTCTAGCTTGAGACTCAAAATGATTATTACCGCGTGCTTCTCTAAGGAGCTATCACCATGCGCATTATGAGGACTTAACATCGCACACACCTCACCAAAAGCCATCGTCGTGCACTTTACCAAAACGTATCGTCGTGTGTGCTTCACAAGGGCTTAACGCAGTGTGCCCTTCATCAAGGGCGCATGCTATGACACTCCCATCGGGACCATCTTTCTGTCTCCCCAGGGAGTTCTTTCCCTGCACCCCATTCTCCCTCCCCAAGAGTCAAGTCTCCAGTTATGGCTGTATTCCCAAGGGAGTCACATTCCCTTACCACAACCAAGGTCTAGATGCACGACCCTAAATTGCATGGTTCAAACTATGCGACCTCAAAACTGTAGTGGAGGTCTAGTTGCATGACCTTAAACTGCATGGTCCTAGACGCATGACTTTAAACATCACAACCATGGTCAGAGCTACAAGACCTTAAAACTGTAATGCACGGCGTGAAAAATATTCTATACGCATGACCTAAACTGTGAAATGGGTGTATTGCTTCGCTAGGTGTATCCCATCAAACATCCTTAGTGGAGTTAGGTGCAGGCAAAAGACAAAGAGGGCCACCTTGTCCCCTTCAATCCTTGATGGGTCTTTTTCACACCAACATCCCCAGTAGGAGTCACATCTTATTACGACCCACTATCCTCAGGGAGTTAGGGTCATTCTTGTCCTTTCAACCCTCAGTGAGGTTTCATCTACGGTCTAACATATCATTCTCAGTCGAGTTACATGCATACGATTACTTATTACCCCCGGGGAGTCACACTAGCCCTCCTGATCCCCAGTGAAGTTCACTTCCGTTTGACACTCCTTGTAGGGCCACCATCTTCTTCTAAAAGCTCTCTGCTTGTGTATAGCCAAGCGAGTCAAATTACTATTCATGAGAATATGCAGCTTCACTTATATGGAAACCAACTCCATGGTCCGTGCTGCAGGACCTTAAACTGTACAGCCTTGGTCTAGGTGCATGACCCTAAAATTGCATGGTCAAACTATATGACCTTAAACTGTAGCGGAGGTCTAGTTACACGACCTTAACTTGTCTAGTCCTAGTTGCATAACTTTAAACTGCATAGCCACGGTCCAAATTATATGACCATAAACCATAATCTATGTCCTAGCTGCATGACATTAAAAGGCTTAGCACCACGGTCCAAACTATATGACCTTAAACTGTTGCGGAGGTCTAGTTGCACAACCTTAATATACATGATCCTAGTTCCATGACTTTAAACTGCATAACCACGGTCTAAGCTATATGAACTTAAACCATAGTGCACATCCTGGCCACATGACGTTAAACTGCTTTATTCAGGTACTGAAGGCACGACCTTAAACTCGCCCCCACATACGCTAACACTCCCTTTATGTGCATGTTAACTCATGCTTTCCCTAACAGATATATTCGTGTGTACGCACCACCTTCATTAATTCCCCAGTGAGTCCATTCACTTCATTACTAACATTCATCATTCCCCAGTGAGTCTCACCCATGCTCACAAAACGGTGAACCATTCCACTGTCGATACTCACTGTCAGCTAGTGGGTCACCACTTTCACCCACCATTCATTCAACATCCATCTTTCATAGGTAGCCTCATGTCATCTCCCCAAACTGAGTCAAAACCACTACCATACTCACTCCATGGCCTCCTCAGACTGCTATTCATCTCCATTATGGTCTAACTGTATGACCCTAAACTATAGTGTACGTTCTGGCCGCATGACGTTAAAAGGCTCCACACGGGTCCCAAGGGCATGACCTTAAACACGCCTTCACAAAAAATAATGGGCATGGTGTATACCTAGACAAGGGAATGCCATGAGAAAAAATGATGGATGAGCATGGTCACAAAATTAGGAGTAAAACAGTTCTATGAAAATAAAAACACGGGCATGGTGAAAACCCCAAATAGGCATCGTGAGAAAAAATGGATGAAAATGGTAGATATGGCCGCAAGGTCATAGGTAAAAGAGCCCAAAAATTGAGGAGGTTAGTGAAAACCATCTTTACGGCACCACTTCCCCAGTTTAGGTGAAAACCCGTAAACGATGCTTGGACCAATAAAAAACAGGTTGACGCAGCATCATTATCTCTGCCAGCACCTAATTGCTAAACATGCCTAATTCTGGCTAATGAGGTCCACGCAAAATCCTCAACTGCCTGCATCCAATCACAACAAAAAATGGCTCACCCAAGAGTGAGAGGCTCATAAGATTTCCACACTTCACCAACAATAAAACAAACACACTACAAAATGCTAAAGACCGCCACAAAGGCAAGAAACTGACAAAGCCAAGGCTGACCAAAGATTTCAGACTGTCGCGCTAATAACACCTCAAGCCGACAAGCCTAGACCTTTGGAACAAGACAACAAAAAAGCCCCCAACTGGACCCGACAGATGGGGCCCACAGAGGTACCCTGACTGTCAAAAGGAAGCCTGGTGTAGCAGTAAACAATGCCAACCAAAGGATATTTAGCTGTCAATCCAATAGTGTCCTAAAGCATGGAACATGGTAGCCAGCTAGGCCTGATTCTGACCATCGAGGAACGTACAAAATCCTCAGCTGTCAAAATCACAAATAGTCCATTGAGGGTGAGGACTTCGACATGTCTCTTTTCCCCCAAAAGTTTCCACGAATGGACTTGCACATTGCATACAAAAGTCTGAGCATCCTAGTTACAACATTGCATGGATCTCCTCGATGTTCACGTGGTCTTATGGCTAGGAAGAAAAAATAAATAAAGGCAGAGGAAATTTTCCAAATGATTGTCCTTCTCGCTTCTCTTGAAGAACAATAGTCAGTGGAGCATGCTGTTTGAAGACATTTTACAACACCATGATTTCCCGATGCGGAATAAAAAAAGAGAAGCCGGTCAAAACGCCTAACAAAATAGTGGAAATTTCAACATTCTTAAAACTACCCCACAACAGGTCAAGATCTCGATAAGGACTCCTAAAAGTCTCTTGCCAAGCTTCGTCACGCTCCGACATGTCTAAGGTAGTGCAAACAGAGAAGTAGTTTCGACAGAATCAGCCTCTAGCACCCTGAAACGGACCACTATAAGTGGAACCATACTTTTAGAGCATCAAATGGCCATGGGACCATAGCCATTGGATTTGGCATGGTTGAAAACCCCCATGGATCAAATTTCAGCTTAAACAGACACTCTAAGAAAACGTTATAGGTGAAAGATCGAAACAAGAGGAGCCACACACTATTCCCGTGCGGCCACCCTTCAACTAAACTCCATTAAAGGGACAGCCATGAAGAATGACTTGAGATGCTTATATCTCCCTCTTCTGAGATCGGATCATGCTCAAACTTATCGGAGAGTATTCGTCTCATCGAGATGAGCGTTTCCATATGTGGCACGCCCCGTAACGACACCCGCGCACGAAGAAAAGCTAAAGAAAAGTTGCTAATCCATGATGAAAGTTACAGAAAAATCAGCAGTGACACGCTTCGCTAGAGCGGCCGAATCACCTGCTCGTAAACCTAATCCGCGTGAAATCAGTTGCACTGCATGCATAAGGCCCATGGCTACCGTCGGTCCGAACCTCGCTCATGATGAATCGTCAGATTTCGCACATGAAGCCAATGAAGTCTCCAAAAATTCCAGTATTGGAATTCCAGATTCACGCAAAAACTCAAAAGTTGCGAAATCTTTGTCTGGGCACAAAATCAAGCTATGTTTGTTGCCACGCGATCATGACGACATGCTCAGTGTGATCCCGCAAAGAAACCACGGAAAAACATAAAGGGACGAGCACACTATCAATCTGAATTTTGCAAGATTCATAAAAGATTCAAGTCACATGATCGTGGCCTAAAAAAATGTTCCATGGAACGAAGTTGGTATCAAACTAATCTCCATGCCGATCCTTACAAGAAAACAATAATTTTTCAATCAAACGGGCACCAGAACAACCCCGGATCATCCATGAAAGATCACGCAAGTTCTAGGGCAGCAGCAGGGACTGTTTTGAAATTCCAAGAATTTTTAAAAAGGGGAAAATCTGTCATTTTGAACCCTATTTTCCTAAGTAATTGAATTCAGCTAAATCTTAATTTCCAGCAATTAGGTTTAATTTTGATCATCCACCTATGTTTGGGCAAAACTCTATATATACCACGTACTATCATTGTACGCAAACACTTAGCTAAAGAGACTTTTGCTTAATAAAATCTCTATTTCTTCTTATTATTGGGCCACATTATGAGAGAGAGAGGAAAGAGAGAGAAACTTTTAGATCGATACCCTTAGGTTAAAGGTAAACCTTTCTCTCTTCTCTTCCTTTCTTTCTTCTTCTCTCTCTTCTTCTTGTTCTTCTTCTTCGTCTGGGCTTTTCTCAGAGGCCATGCACGACAGTCGCAGTGCCATACATGCCTCTTTCCTTCTTTCTTTCTTCTCCTGTGGTATCACAGGTCACGCACATCGATGGCAGCACCATGTGCGAGCTTCTTTTTCCTTCTTTTTGTCCATCTCTATCTCTCGACAAGGCTCGCAAATAGCGTTGCTCATTGTTGTCCGCAGTTGTGTCTTCGATGTCTCCACGAGGAACACAGATGGCGAAGTTCATCGCCGCCTGCAGGGGTCTTCCCTTAATGAGTGCCTATCATAGACCGCTATGCGTAATGCTGCCCATGAAGGGTCGCGACAACTCCTATTGCTCTCCGTAAGCCTCTTTTCATGTGCTCGGTGCCCATCACCGTCCACAGGTTTCTCTTACGTCGCACGCCTATTGTTGTGTGCCTTAGAAAGAACTATTGCCGTGCGCTTCACAAGTGGCTACCGCTGCGCGCTTCACATGAGGCTATCGCTGCCCACAAAGGGGTGTGCTGCTTCTCGTGATGCCAACGGCAATGCCTAGCATCGCCTATAGTTGACTGCTCACCCTCTAGCCATGAGCTGTAGTGCTAACATTGTCCAAGGGCCGTGACACTAATACTCCATGGCTGTGAATGACGATGCCTAAAAGCCATCGGGACCCCATCTCTTCGTCGCTTCGTGCTCCCTCCTCATTATTTTCTCTTCTCACTTGACAGAGGGTGGACTCGCCCTGGCATTGCCGTAACAGTTTGGTTATCAAGCAGTATTGCTGTCGTGCTGGTTCTAAGTACCATGCCCATCTTGCTGCCACACCAGATTAGGACAATCATATTAGCCTCGTTTATGAGTAGTATTGTCGTTGTGCTGGTCCTGAGTACTATGCCTGTCCCTTCTCTGCCTTTATTCCAACCTTTCACTTCGTCACCCTCACTTATGAATGTGCATTGCCCTGAGACAAGGGTGGGTCCTTCGACCCACTTGTCTTGCAAGTTAACCATGATAATGTCGTGTAGAAAACAAGGAGATTACAGGACAAGGGAGGCAATTCCGAACCAGCAGAAGAAGCTGAGGGGCTTTCTATCGTGATCTAAGAGGGTGCCAATGCGAGTCAGCTCGAGTAAGTCACAGACCCAGGTGAGGTTGATCCCCACCTCACGTTAAGTTCCACTCTCACTAGTTGGACACCTGCCCTTGTTCTGTGAACGAGGTTCTTGAAAACGATTTCGTTTTAGATGAGAGATTTAAGGGAAGAAAAAGGGAGAAAAATATGGCGTTGGGATGCGGGAGAGAGAAATATTGGTTGGGAAGAGAGAGAGAGAACGAAGAGAGAGAAAGGTTTGATTGGGAAGAGGGAGACAGAGAAGGAAGAGAGAGAGTGAGGAATTATTGTTCATCATCATTGATAAACAAAAAACACCAAATTCAAACAAAGAGGAAAATAACTTATTCCAATAATCCAAATTCATCATATAGAAAGAGAGAGAAGAGTGAAACTCAAGAGGATGATAAAGAGAGTTCGTTGTATAGAGAGAGAGGAGAGAAATTTAAGAGAATGATAGAGAGAGTTTGTTGGAGATGCTTCTTCCAATGCTTTAAATACATCGTATAGAGAGAGAGAGAGAGAGAGAGAGAGAGAGAGAGAAGAAAGAAGAGAG
>NW_006500342.1:211123-339771 GCF_000471905.2 Amborella trichopoda | reverse complement strand
TAGAGAAGCTCATTTTAGAGTTCTATCTTTCTATTTATATCGCGCTCTTTTCATCAATTCTCTCTCTCTTTCTCTCAATACTTTACTTCTCAATCGACACACCAATTTAGGAACTTTAGATTTCATTCTCTCATTCTCTCTAAGTAATATCATGTTTCCTAGATAGGTTCTTTCTAAAATTCTACCACTTCATTTATCTCTCTTTTTCTCAAAGCTCTCCTTCTCTATCCACACACTAATTCTACCAAGAGCGAAACAGCGAAAGAGATGGAGGCAATTATTTTGTCACCTGCTAAATTTTTTGCATAACTCCTAATCATGTCCCATCTAAATTTAATCTATTTTAAAATAATAATTTTCACCTTCCATATCAATTGACAGGGTAAAAGATAAAGAGAGGGAGAATCAAAGATAGATAAATCTGGGGGAAGAGATTTAAGGAAAGAGAGATTTAAGGAAAAAAAACAGGGAGAGAAATATGGCATTGAGAAGAGGGGAAAATAAATTTTGGTTGGCAAGAGATCGTGAGATAGAGAGAACGAAGAGAGAGAGAGGTATGGCAATGGGAAGAGGGAAAGACAATGAAGAGAGAGGAAAATTACCATGCATCATCATTGTAAAATAGAAACATCAAATTCAAACAAAGTAAAGGGGAAAAAACCTGTTCTAATTATCAAAATTCATCATACTGAGAGAGAGTAAGGAGAGAAACTTAAGAAGATGATAGAGAGAGTTCGTTGTATTGGGAGAGAAAAGAGAGAAATTTAATAGGATGATAGAGAGAGTTTGTTGGTGATGCATGTTCCAGTTCTCTAAATTTATCCTTTTGAGAGATCAAGAAGAGACAAAATTAAGAGGATGACAGAGTGAGTTTGTTGGAGAGTTAAAGATAAAGATCATATTCCTAGATAAGCTAATTAAAAAATTCGTTCTTTCTATTTATATCTCGCTCTATTTCTTTCAATGTTCTATCTCTTTCTCTACTTCTCAATACATGCAACAAATTATGAATTTTAGATTTTATTCTCTCGTGCACTCTAAAATTCTACCTTTCCATTTATCTCTCTTTCTCAGAACACTCTACTTCTCTATCCATGCACCAATTTTGTCGAAGCGAAAGAGGGAAAGAGAGAGAGGATGATTACTTTGTCACATTCTAATTTTTTGCTCAACTCCTAATCACGCACAATCTAAATTTAATGTTCTTTTAAAATATAATCTTCACCTTCCATATATATTGAAAGGAAAAGAGAGAAAGAGAAGTAGAGAGATAAAATAGGAGACAGATAATGCGGGGAGCGATTTAAGGAAAGAGATTTAATTTTGGCAGAGAGATTTAAGGAAAGGAAAGAGGGAGAGAAAGAGAAAGAGAGGTATGGCTTTGAGAAGAGTGAGAGAGAGAATGGAGAGAGTTTATTTTCATTGAAAAATAAAAATTCCAAATTCAAACGTAGTAAGAGGAAAATAACATGTTCCAAAGATTTAAACTCATTGTATATATAGAGAGAGAAGGGAGAAACTTAAGTAGATGATTGAGATAGTTCATTGTATAGAGAGAAAGCGAAGAGAGAAATTTAAGATGATGATATAGAGAGTACATTAGAGATGCATGTTCCAATGCTTTAAATTCATTGTATATAGAGAGCGAGAAGAGGGAAATTTAAGAGGATGATAGAAGAGTTTGTTGGAGATGGAAGAGAAAGAGCGTGTTTCCTAGATATGATCATTCTAAAATTCTATCTTTTTATTATGTATCTCTCTTTTATAATCATTGCTCTCTCACTTACTCTCAATGCTCTACTTCTCAATCCACACACCAATTTAGGAACTTTAGATTTCACTCTCTCATACTTTCTAAGTAATATCATGTTTTTTAAAGAGGATCGATCAAAATTTCTACCTTTCCATTTGTCTCTCTCTTTCTCTCGACATTCTCCTTCTCTATCCATGCACCAATTCTTTAAAGAGCGAAAGAGAGAAAGAGAGGGAGGCATAATTAGTTTATCACCTTTAAGATGTTTAGCATATCTCCTAATCATGTCCTTTTTAAATTTGATCTTCTTTTTAAAATATAATCTTCACCTTCAACATTTATTGAGAGGGAACAAGAGAAAGAGAGGTAGAGGGAGAGAATATGAGAGAGATAAATATGGGGGGTGAGATTTAAGTAAAGAGATGTTTGATTTTGGGGGAGAGTTTTCAGAAAAGAAAAGAGAGAGAGAAATATGGTGTTGGGAAGAGGGAGAGAGATATCTGGGTTTGGGAGTGGGAGGAAAGAGATAGGGAATGAAGGAGTTATGGCATTGGGAAAAGGGAGAGAGAGAATAGAGAGAGCAAGAGGGAAATTATAGTTCATCATCATTGAAAAATAATAAACACCAAATTTTAAATAAGTACGAGAAAAATAACATGTTCCAATCATCGAAATTCATTGTACGGAGATTGAGAAATGAGAGAAACTTAAGCGGATGATAAAGAGTTTGTTGTATAGGGAGAGAAAGAGAAATTTAAGAGGACGATAAAGAGTGTTCGTTGGCTATGCATTTTTCAATGCTCTAAATTCATCATAGAGAGAGAGAGAGAAGAGAGAAATTTTAGAGGATGATATTTAGATTTCAATGGATAGAAGGAGAGAAGAGAGAGAGTTAAGAGGATGATCGAAAGTTTTCGTTGAAGATGCATGTTCGAACACTTTAAATTCATCGTATAGAGAGAGAAGAGAGAAATTTAAGAGGATGATATAGAATGTCCATTAGAGAGGGAGAGAGAGAGAATATTTCCTAGATAAGCTCATTCTAAATTTCTATCTTTCTATTAATATATCTCTCTCTTTCTATGAATGCTCTCTCAATCTCTCAATGCCCTACTTCTCATTCCACGCACCGACTTAGGAACTTTAGTTTCATTCTCTCATGCTCTGTAAGTAATATCATGTTTCTTAAATAGGCTCGTTCTAAAATTCTACCCTTCCATATATCTCTCTTTTTCTCTTAATGCACTCCTCTATCCACCCCTCAATTCTACCAAGAGTGAAAGCGGGAAAGAGACGGAGGCATAAGTATTTTATAACCTTCCAAAATTTTTGTACATATCCTAATCACGTCTCATCTAAATTTAATCTCATTTCAAAATATAGTTTTCACCTCGAAAGAGAGAAAGAGAGGGAGAGAGGGTGAATAGGAGAAAGATAAATATTGGGGGAAACATTTAAGGAAAGAGAGATTGATTTTGGAGGAGAGATTTGAGGAAAGAAAGAGGGAGAGAAATATGGCATTGTGAAGAGGAGAGAGAAATAATTGTTGGGAAGAGATAGAGAGAGAATGAAGAGTGAAAGAGAGGTATAGCATTGGGAAGTGGGAGAGAGAGACGACTATTATAATTAACCATTATTGAAAAAAATAACACCAAATTCAAATAATGTAAGAGGGAATTAACCTATTTCAATGATCCAAATTCATCGTATAAAGAGAGAGAGCAAAGAGAGAAACTTAAGAGGATGATAAAGAGTGTTCGTTGTATAGAGAGAGAAGAGAAATATAAGAGGATGATTGAGAGAGTTCATTGGAGATGCCTCTTCCATTGCGCTAAATTCATCGTATAGAGAGAGATAGAGAGAACAGAGAAATTTAAGAGGATGATAAAGAGAGTTTGTTGGAGTGCGAGAGAGAAAGAGTATGTTTCCTCAAAAAGTTCATTTTTAAAGTTTTATCTTTTTATTTATTTCTCTCTCTTTCTCTCAACGCTCTATTTCTCAATTCACGCACCAATTTAGGAACTTTAGATATCATTCTCTCTTGCTCTCTATGTAATTTCATGTTTCCTAAATAGGCTCGTTCTAAAACTCTACCCTTCCATTTATCTCTTTGTATCTCTCAACTCTCTCATTCTCTATCCACACACCAATTCTATGAAAAGCAAAAGAGGGAAAGAGAGGGAGACATTATTATTTTGTTCCCTTTCAAATGTTTTACACATCTCTTAAGTCCGCACCAGTTAAATTTACTTTTCCTTTAAAATATGATCTTCACCTTTCATATTTCATAAGAGGGAGCGATAGAGAAAATAAGAGAGAGATAAATATGGTGGTAGAGATTTAAAGAAAGAGAGATTTGATTTTGGGAAGAGATTTAAGGGAAAGAAAGTAGGGAGAGAATTATAGCATTGGGAAAACGGAGTGACAAATATGGGTTGGGAAGAGGTAAAGAGAGAGAACAAAAATAGAGAGAGGTATGGTGTTGAGAAGAGGACGATTGAGAATGAAAATAGAGAGAGGGCAATTAAAGTTCATCATCTATGAAAGATAAAAGACTCCAAATTCAAACAAAGTATGAGAGAAATAACATGTTCTAATGATTCAAATTCGTCGTAAAGAGAGAGATAGAGAGAAGGGAGAAACTTAAGAGGATGGTAGAGAGAGTTCGTTGTATAGAGAGAGAGAAGAAAGAAATTTGAAATGATGAAAGAGAGTTTGTTAGATATGCATGTTCCAATGCTCTAAATTCATCATATAGGTGGAGTGATAAGAGATAAATTTAAGAGGATGATAGAGAGAGTTCGTTGGAGTAGGAGAGAGAATGATCATGTTTCCTAGATAAGCTCTTTCTAAAATTCTATCTTTCTATTTATATATCTCTCTCTTTCAATCAATGCACTCTCTCTCTTTCTCTCAGTGCCCAACTTCTCAATCTAGGCATCAATTTTGGAAATTTATATTTCATTCCTTCATGCTGTCTAAGTGATATCATGTTTCCAAAATAGGCTCATTCTAAAATTCTTCTTTCCTAGTAATCTCTCTCTTTCTCTCAACACTCTCCTTCTCTGTTCATGCACTAATTCTATCAAGAGCAAAAGAGGGAAAGAGAGGGGGACATAATTATTTTATCACCTTCCAAATTTTTGGCACATCTCCTAATCACGTCCCATCAAAATTTAATCTTCTTTTAAAACATAATATTCGCCATCTATATCTATTGAGAGGGAAAGAGAGAAAGAGAGGGAGGGATAGAGAATAAGAGAGATAAATATGGGGAGAGAGTTAAGGAAATAAATATTTGAATATGGGTTTGAGATTTAAAGAAAAAAATGAGGGAGAGAAATATGGCCTTGGGAAGAGGGAGACAGAAATATTCCATTGGGAAGAGGAGGAGAGAAATATGGGTTGGGCATAGGGAGAGAGAAATATGGGTTGGGAGGAGGGAGAGAAAGGGAACAAAGAGAGAGAGAGGTATGATGTTGGAAAGATGGAGAGATAATGGAGTGAGAGAGAGAAAGCAATTATAGTTTATCATCCTTGAAAAATAAAAACAACAAATTCATACAAAATAAGGGAGATAACATGTTCCAATGATCCAAATTCGTTGTATAGAAAGAGAGAAGACAAAAACTTAAGAGGATGATATAGAGAGTTTGTTGAAGAGAGAGAGAGATAAGAGAGAAATTTAGCAGGATGACAGAGAGAGTTCATTGGAGATGCATGTTCCAATGCTCTAAAATCATCGTATAAAGAGAGAAGATAGAAATTTAAGAGGATAATAGAAAGGGAGAGAGAAAGAGCATGTTTCTTAGATAAGCTAATTTTAAAACTCTATCTTTGTATTTATATCTCTCTTTCTATCAATGCTCTCTCTATTTCTCTCAACGTTCTACTTCTCAATCCACACACCAATTTAGGAACTTTAGATTTCATTCTCTCATGCTCTTTATGTAATATCATGTTTCTTAACTAGGCACATTCTAAAGCTCTACCCTTCCATTCATCTCTCTCTTTCTCTCAAAGCTCTCGTTGTCTATCCACGTGAGAATTCTATCAAGAGCGTAAGAGAGAAAGAGAGGAAAGCATAATTATTTTATCGTCTACAAAAATTTTTGTCCATCGCCTATTCACTTCTCCTGAAAATTTAATCAATATTCAAAATATAATCTTCACCTTCCATATCAATCGAGAGAGAAAGTGAGAAAGAGAGGGTGAGAGAGAAAATATAAAAGAGATAACTTTGGGGAATGGATTTGAGAAAAGAGAGATTTGATTTTGGAGGAGAGAATTAAGGAAAGAAAAGACAGAGAGATATATGGCGTTGGGGTGAGGGGGAGAGAGAATGACGAGAGAGATGGCAATTATAAATCATCATCATTGAAAAATAAAAATTACCAAATTCAAAAGAAGTAAGAAGAAAATAACTTGTTCCAATGACCCAAATTCATTGCATAAAGAGCGAAGAGACAAATTTAAGAGGATGGTAGAGAGCCGCGAGAAATTAAAGAGGATGACAGAGAGAGTTCATTGGAGATACCAGATTAATCGTGTATATATATATATATACATATATATATATATATAAAAGAGGATGATATAGAGAGTTCATTAGAGTGGAAGAGGGAAAGAGCATGTTTCCTAAATAAGCTCATTCTAAAGTTCTATCTTATCAATGCTCTCTCTGTTTCTCTCAATGCTCTACTCCTCAATCCACGCACATATTTAGGAAGTTTAGCTTTCATTCTCTCATACTCTATACGTAATATAATGTTTTTAAATAGGCTTGTTCTTAAATTCTACCTTTTCATTTTTCTCTCTTTCCCTCAATGCTCTGCTCTCTCCATGCATCAATTCTATCAAGAGCGATAGAGGGAAAAAGACGGAGGCATAATTATTTTGTCACCTTCTAAATATTTGCACATCTCCTAATCACGTCCCATCTAAATTTAATCTCCTTTCACATTAAAATCTTCACATTCCATATCAATTGAGAGGGAAAGAGAGAAAGAGAGGGTGAGAGGGAGAATAAGAGAGAGATAAATATGGGGGGAGAGATTTATGGATAGAGATTTCATTTTGAAGAAGAGATTTAAGGAAAGAAAAGATGGAGAGAAGTATGGTGTTAAGAAGAGGGAGAGAGAAATATTCGTCAAGATGAGATACAGAGAGAATAAGAGAGAGAGAGGTATAGTGTTGGGAAAAGGAAGAGAGAATGAAGAGAGAGAGGGCAATTTAGAGTTCATTATCGCAGTAAAATATAAAACACCAATTTCAAACAAAGTAAAGGAGAAATGACCTGTTGCAATGATCCAAATTACTCGTATTGAGAGAGAGGATAGAGAGAAACTTAATAGGATGATAGAGAGAGTTTATTGTATTAGAAGAGAGAAGAAAGAAATTTAAGAGGATGATAGAGAGACTTTGTTGGAGATGCCTGTTCCAATGCTTTTAAATTCATTGTACTCAAGTAGCGACAAGAGAGAATTTAAAGAGGACGACTGAGAGAATTCGCTGGTGAGGGAGAGAGAAAGGCATGTTTAAGCTCAATTTAGAATTCTTTCTTTCTATTTATATCTCTCTCTCTTTCTATCAATGCTCTCACTCTTTCTTTCAAAATTCTACTTCTCAATCCACATACGAATTTAGGAAATTTAGATTTCATTCTCTCAAGCTCTCTAAGTTATATTATGTATCATAAATAAGCTTGTTCTAAATTTCTATCTTTCCATTTATCTCTCTCTTTCTCTCAACACTCTTCTTTTTTATCCATGCACGAATTCTATCAAGAGAGAAAGAGGGAAAAAGAGGGAGGCACAATTATTTAGTCACCTTCCAAATGTTATGCACATTTCCTAATCATGTCCCATCAAACTTTAATCTTTTTTCAAAATATGATCTTCACATTCGATATCTATTAAGAGGAAAGAGAGAAAGAGAGGGAGAGGGAGAGGGAGAGAGAATATCAGAGAGACAAATATGGGGGGAGATATTTATGGAAAGGGAGACTTGATTTTAGGGGAGATTGGTTAGCTGCCTCGATCTTGCCCTGCAGGACAAGATGACCTGGTGGCACACGTCTCGGGTTTTAGGGGAACCCGGGACTTGAGACCGCTCTCTCAGGAACTTTGTTAAGAAACAAGGGCAAGTATACCAACCAATGATAGAGGAATTTAATATAAGGCGGCACATACCTCACCTGGGTCTATGACTCACTCGGGCTGACTCTTGTGGATGCTTTCTTGGATCTTAATGAAAAGCCCCCGGTCCTTCAACTGGCTAGAAATCGCCTCCTTGACATGTACTCTCATTTTTCTACGATCACAGACACATGGGTAATTTATAAGACAAGTGGGCCAAGGGACCCCACCTTGTCTTTGGGCGAATGCACACAGTTGTGTACATTCGAGAGAAGAGAGAAAAGGAATGAGATGAAGATTGGGGTGATAAGAAGAGAAGAAAGAGATAGAATAGAGGAAAGAGAAGAGAAGAATTCGACCAAGCAACTAGACTAGCGCAGTAGGTAGATAAGTAAGTGATTGACCCGACGTTATAGCAAGACGGGCACGGTAACTCAGACCCACACGACGATAGTACTACTCAACGACAAAACGAACACTAACTGACCTGACATGATGGTTCGCCTATCGTGGTAGTAAGATGGGCATGGTAATGTCGATCGGCACGGCGACAATACTGCTCGATAATAAGACTACCATGGCAATGCTAGACTTAGCCTCCCTTGGTCAAACGATAGGGAAAGAGAGAGGGAGAATAAAAGAGATAAGAAAGGAAGGAGAGACAAAAAAGATAAAAGAAAGAGAAAGAAGTGGAAAAGAAGAAGAGAAGAGAAAGAAAAAGATGGGAGATTAAAAGGGAAAACAAGAAGAGAGAAAAAAAGAAGAGAAGAAGGGAGTAGAGTAGAAGAGAAGAGAAAAGAAGAAGAAAAGAGGAGAAGATAATAAAGGAGAGAAGAGAGAGGAAAGAAGAAGAGAGGGAAAGAGAAGAGCAGAAAGGAAGAAGAGCGAAGAGAAAGAAAGGATGAAAGAGACAGGAGAGGGAAGGAGAGAAAGGGAAGAAGAGAGAGAAAGAAGAAAAAGAAGAGAGAAAAAATAAGAGAGACAAGGGAAGAAGAGAGTCGAAGGAAGAGAGAGAAGAAAGAGAGAGAAGGAAGAGAGAGGGGAAGAAACATAGACAGTGATGAACTTTCGTCATCCATGATCGAGGAGAGATATAAGAGAAGGAAACATGGATGGTGATGGGCTTCCACCATTCATGATAGAGGAGAGTGAAAAAAGAAAGAAACATGGATGATGATGGCCTTTGCCAGCTATGACATAGGAGAGAGAAAAAGGAAGAAACATGAACCGCGATGGGCTTTTGACATCCATGATAAAAAGAGAGAGAAGAGAGAAGAAAAAACGTACGGTGATGGGATTCTGTTCTCCATGATAGTGGAGAGAGAAGACAGAGAAAAACATGAATATCGATGAGGTCCCATCACTCATGATTGAACACAGAGAATAAGAAAAGAGAACATGGATGGCGATGAGCTTCCACTGTCCATGACAGAGGAGGGAGAAGAGAGAGAAGAAAACATGAATGATGATGAGGTCCCGTCGCTCATGACTGAAGAGAGAAAAGGAGAAAAGAGAACATGGACGATTATGCTCCCCTGCCATCCCTGACAGAGAAGGGAGAGAGAAAGAGAACATGAACGACGATGGGCCTCTGCCACCATGATAGAGAAGGGAGAGAGAAAGAGTACATGGACAGTGACGGGGTTCCGTTGTCCAGAACAGAGAAGGGAGAGAGAAAGAGAACATGGAAGGTGATGGGGTTCCACCATCCATGACAAGAAAGGGGGAGAGAAAGGGAACATGGACAGTGATGGGGTTCCATCGTCCATGACAGAAGAAAGGAGACATTAGAGATAAAGTAGAAGACACTCGTAGCGATAGGCATCACTGTGCAAGACATGGAGACAGGGGAATTTGGACAAAGGCCCCACCCGTCACTCAGATTAAGGCCCAGCTCACTATGTACATTCCAAGAGGTGGAGGACATCATGCCCGGTAATAGGCTCCACCGTGCATGAATAGGGAAGAGAGAAAAAGGAACAAGGAGAAAGAAAGAAGGGATAAATTAGGAAAGAGAGGCAAAAGAAAGGAAGGAGAGAAGAGAGAGAAAGAAAGTGAAGAAAGAAGATCAGGAAAGGGAGAGAAAATATTAAGAAGGAAAGGGGGGTGATTAAAGAAAGAGCAGAGAAGAAGAAGAAGGGGATGGAAGACACGCACGACAATGGCCCACTACCGTGCATGTTGAGAGAAGAGCATGAAAGAGAGAGGAAGAATGAGAGATAAAGATGGAGATGAGGAGAGAGAGACAAAGAGGAGAGGAGAGAAAGAGAGAGATAGAGGTGAGAGGAGAGAGACAGAAAGATGAGATAAAGATGAGAGGAGAGAGAAAGAGAGACGAGATAGAGATGAGAGGAGATGGAAAGAGGGAGAATAGAGGAGAGAAAGAGAGAGAAGAGAGGAGAAGAGAGAAAGAGATAGAAGAGAGGAGGAGAGACAAAGTTACCTTTATTAAGGTGTATCAGACTTTTTCTTCTCTCTCCTCCCCTCTCTCTAAGATGTGCCACATTCTCAGGACTAAAACTCTTAAATTTTATTCATGAAGTTACAGATTGAGGAAAGCCCTTTACAAGTAGGTTTAACACGTATTTACAGAATCGGGCCCAAACATGGGTGGATACCAAAAATCTAACCTAATTGATGATAATTAAAATTTATTTGAATTAAAGAAAAATCTAAAAATAGGGTAAAATGATGTTTTTGTCCTTGCCCAACAATACATGAAATTTCAAAATAGTCTTGCTTCTGCCCTTGACCATGCATGATCTTTCATGGATGATATTGGGGTTGCTCCGATGCACATTTTGTCAAAAGATGATTGCTTAATTGTTGGGCTCCACATGACGATCGATTTGACACCAACTTCGAACCACATATCGTGTATTTAGGCCACGATCATTTGACTCAAAATTTAGATGAATCTTGAAAACTTTTGATGGATAGTGTGCTCGTTTCTTGATGTTTTTCCATGTTTTCTTCATTGTATTGCATTGAACATGCCATCACGATCGTGCTACAACAAACGTAGCTTAATTTTGTGCCTGAATCTAGAATCCGACGGCTGAAATTTATAGCATGTTTATCAGCTTCGTGTGTGGAATCCGACCGTTCATCACGCACGAGATTTAGACTAATGGTATCCTTGGACCTTACGCATGTGATGGAACTAGTTTCACGTTGATCCAATGTGTTAGCGTCGTGATATGGCCGCTCGAGCGAGACGTGTCACTGTTGACTTTCCTGTAACTTTTACCACGAATAACCAACTTCTCTCTAGATTTTCTCCCTACTCGGGATTCATCACGGGGTGTGCCAAATATTGAAATGCTCGTCTTGGTGATACGAACATTTCAAAAAATTTAAGCACGATCGGCTCAGGACGAGTGAGATATGGCTCCCAAAAGTCACTATCTAAAATTGGGAAAACAATAAGGATAATGGTGATTTGTTGTGGGGAGGGCGCACCGGAATAGTTGTTTGAACACATTTTTCAGCACCTTGCATCCCAGATGTAGAATAAAGAAGAAGTCGGTTAATATAGCCCCGATATATAGTGTAATTTTTTACAGTCTCAGAATTGTCCTAAAATAGGTGAAAAATGTTCCTAAGAATTTTAAAGGTCACCTACCAAGTTTCTTCGTTATCCAACATTTCTAAGGCAGTGTAGACAAAGAAACAATTTCAAAAAAATCAACCTCTAACAGACTTCATAACTAGAAATATATTTTTGGAGGGTCAAATTGAAGTGAAAGCACCACCATTACATCCGACACGGTCGAAATCCCTTAAGGGTCAAGTTTTGGATTAATCAAGCGCTCCAAGACAAATTTATGGGTAATATACTGAAATGGGGTAGGCCACACACGTGCACCCACCCTGCAACAAATCACCATTAATGGTGACTGTTTTTGTAGTTTCGGGTAGTGACTTCCTAGAGCAACATCTCCCTCGTTCTGAGTCGGATCCTGCTCAAATTTTTTGAGCGTGTTCATCTCGCTAAGACGAGCATTTCAATATGTGTCTTGCCTCGTGATGATGCTCGAGCAGGGGGAAAGGCTAAAGAGAAGTTGGTGATTCGTGGTAAAAGGTGCTGGAAATTCAGCAGTGACACGTCTCTCTCGAGCGGCCATATCACGGCTCTTGCACAACAGATCGACACGAGGCCAGTTCCATCATGTGCGTATGGTACAGGGCTTTGTCTGGTCCGAACCCCGTATGTGATGAACGGTTGGATTTCATATGTGAAGCTGATAAATTTACTGTATATTTTGTTCATCGAATTTTAAATTCCAGCCAAAACTTAAGGATTGCAAAATCTTCGTCTGGGTAGGAAATCGAGTTGTGTTTATTGTAATGCAATCATGATGGCATGCTCGGTGCAATTTAGTAAAGAAACCAAAAGAAAACATCAAGAAACAAACACCCTATCGATAAGAAGTTTTCAAGATTCATCAAAATTTCTAGTTGTGTGATCGTGGCGTAAAAATGGGATCCGTAGTACGAAGTTGGTATCAAATTGATCGTCATATCGAGCCCAACAAGAAAGCAATAAATCTTTCGATTAAATGGACATCGGAGCAACCCCGAATCAGTCATGGAAGATATCGCATGTTCTAAAGCAGCAACAGGAACTGTTTTGGAATCTCATGGATTGTTAGGCAACGGCAAAATCATCATTTTTCTCCTATTTTTAGATTTTCCTTTAATTAAAAAAATTGCATTTTTGGCATTTATGGTAGATTTTGATTAATCCACCCATGTTTTGGCAAACGTTTATATATATCACGTTATGTCATTGTACAGGGGGGACCACTTAGCTTAATAAAATTTCAATTTTTCTTCATTGTTAGGCCACGTTTTGGGAGAGAGAGGAAGGAGAGAGAAATTTTTGAGTTAATGCCCCTAGGCTTAATGTAAATCTCTTTCTCTCTCTTCTCTTTCTCTCTTTCTCTCTCTTCTCTTTCTCTCTTTTTCTCTCTTCTCTTTCTTTCTCTCTCTTCTCTTTATCTTTCTTTCTCTTTATTCTCTTTCTCTCTCCTTTATCTTTCATTCTCTTTCTCTCTCCTCTTTCACAGATGGTGGAACCCCATCGCCGTCCGTGTTTCACTCTTTCTCCTTCTCTTCGTCTCTCTTTCCTTCCCTTGTTGTCTCGTATGACCACGACCCTCTTCCCTCTTTCGTGCAGTCCCTCACGACGAAAACTTTCTCCTTTCCTTCCATGGCCACAATTTCTCTCTTTTCTTAGTCTTTTATCTCCTGCATGTCCACCTGCTCCCTGTTCACCCTAGGGTCCACTTCTTCTTTCTTTCTCTAGTAGCCCCTCAAGTCCACCTCCCTTCCCCTTCTTTTGTTGTCTACCCTCATGTCACCCCCCATTGTGTCCTCGCATTCTCTTTTTCTCTGTCATGCTCTGTGGTCCCACGTGACCACCATTTCCAAAATCATTCCTTCCCATCGCCATCTGTGCAACCAACCACGCCACCAGGTTAAGCTAACCTGGAGGGTGAGATCGAGGCATCTAACCAGCTAGGCAACTCCACTGGGGACATGCTACCCCATCGTTGGATTGTTCTTGTTTTACCTTCCTTTCTTTTTATTCCTGCTCACTATATACACACCTGTCTTTGGGGTTGCTCAACCACTTCATCTGAGTCGGGGGTTTCATAATCCCCGCACTCGTGAGTCTTCATCAGGAACAGGTTATGTGAACCTCGTTCCCGACCATTCTCGTGAGGATCAACCTTGTGTTGCGCTCCAAGGTAATCACCTGTAAAGAGGTGAGGATGGACTTAAATGTCCCTCTCTCCCTAACTTCCTTGCAACGGTGGACCCTTTCCCAATGCACCCTGCATTGATGACACACATGCCACCACACACAGTATGCACCCTGCTATCGACAACTCACTTGCGAGTCTCACTGCTCGGGGCAGCTTGAAGGCTGCCCTTCCCTCTACCATGATTGGTGGTCCATCTATCGTTGTTCCGGTTGGTCGCCGCGAGGCTACCTGCATTCTTTATCCCTCTGAGCCCCTGTAACAGGATGCTCGACACTAGGAGGAGGCAGCTCTGAAGCCACCACTGCACACACACTTACTAAAGCTAGTGGACCATCCATTCTAGCTACCACTTGAGGCAACCCTCAGGTTAATTGGGGACATTGTCAGGGTTCGTGTCTTCATGAACCGAGCCCTGCACCTCTTTTGCAAGCACATCACACCACTCGAGGCAACCCTCAGGTTACCTCTGGACGCTGTCAGGGTTCGGGTCTTCTTAAACCTTGCCCTGCACACCCCTTACATATGCACTGTATCGCTCGGGGCAACCTTGTTGCTGTGTCTGCCCGAGCACACGAAGGGAAACCTCCTAAGCCCCCCTCCCAGCACATGTCAGTTTACTCTGTGAGGGATAGTCACATGGCCATTCCACCACACACATAGGCTTATGGCATCGGGCCTCTTAAGGCTGGACACGGTACTCGAGCCTGGGTTGAACCCTAGGTCACCCAAAGTTCTTCTGCAAGGGGAGCACACGCGCCGATCCCCCCCCCCCCGCCCTAAGCACACCTTTACATTGTGCACACACACACGGATCTAGCACTCCACCCAGTCCTAAGGGCAATCACATGAATGGGTTGGAAGAATAGTTTGCCTTTGCTCGATGACAGTTCTACCTGACCATGATGACGAGGAATCATGGTCGGGCTCAAAAATGGGGAGACCAAGATATTAAAGGCCCATCTTAGGGGCAAAGGAAAGAAAGTGATTGAAGACTTCCCTTCCAATGAGGAGAACCCATTCTCCCCTCTCATTCTCCTTGATGCGGATGATGCTAGAAAAGCATGGCGTGAGGTAAACACCAGATCTAGGCATGATGAATTATGTTATCTATTAAGATCCAAGCTTGTTTATGAGCAATGGCGAGTCTCCAGATGGGGCAAAGAGCCACTATGACCCCAGTGACCCCATCAATCCTTAACCAGTTCAGCCATCATTTAATCAAACTCTTGAGCTCCTTTTAAGTCGGGGCACCGAGAGCAAAGGCATCTTTGAGGATACTGAACTCGGGACAACTCATGTCCCAGAACCAGTTTGCCCTAGACTCCTATTAAGTCAAGAAGTACTGCTGCGGAGCAGTCCCGATGTCACAAATGAGACAGAAGTCGAACCCACCGAGGGCATTGCCCATGATCCCTTGGTGGTGGAATGTTTTAACTATGAAAGGAACGGTCTTCTTTCCATGATGTAAGAGAATGATCCATCAGCTACTCCCAAGCTCAACCTCGACATCCCAGCTTCCCAAGATGAAACTGAAAAGAGAACTGATACTATTGATCTACTAAAAGAGCTGAAAATCTCACGATTGAGATAGATCTCATAAAAAAGAATGAGACTTTGTCGTCGTTCACCCTTTCTTAGCCTTCATAGGGATTCATCCTAGAATCTCAGATAAGTAATGGACTCCCGCCCCCTTTGGGTAGTTCTAAGGATGTGGCCTCCCTTAGCCTCTCTCAACCAGATATTCTAACCGTTGATGAGAGTTTGTTACTCTCATTAAAGGAAGGCCTCTCCCTAGTACTGGATGGGATAAGCTGCACTCCCCCTATTGGCAGCCCCACTGAAATGGCTCCTCCATGCCCTGAAGGCACCATGATTCCTCGCAAAGCCAGCTGCATGCTTCCCCCATGTCATGCGTGTTGCATGTGCGCTCTCGACAAAGAAAGTACGACCTCGTCCTATGAGGGTTTCACATTCTTGTTCGGTGATGAAAAGATCAATTTTGATGGGGCGACTTCCCTCGTCCTCATGTTGACTCCCACCTCTGATGAGATCTCGTCACTCTCATTAGAGGAAAATCATTTCCTGATGGAGGATGAGATGGACAACATTCCTTTGGCTGACCACCCCGATGAAATCACGCCTCCAGCTCTGAAAAAAGCCATGATTCTTTGCGGGGATGACTACGTACGGCCTCCATGTCTTGAAGACGTCATGACTCCTTATGAGGCTGATCATGTGTTCACCTCGTGTCTCAAAAACTTCTCCCCCAATGATGATCAAATGACTTCACCGTCTTGTGAAAGTTTCAGATTCTCATTAGATGACGAGGATACCTAAGCCTCGGAAGATGGAGAGAACCTGAAGAAAGGCTCAATGACCTTCATTAATAATGCTGTCAAAGTAGCGACAGTTGAGCCTGTGGTTCAGAACTCCATTAAGCAGGAGGCATGTAGTGAGCAAACTTTATTAGAGTCTACTGCCCCGAATGAAAAAGAAGCTTTCGAAGCAATCGGCCCCAAAGCCTCCATTATCAGTTTGCTTCCCAATGGTGAGCAACCCAATCCTCCAATAGAAGAAGAGCCCTCAAGCATGGTGATTAATGAAGTACCAGAATTTTATGGAGACGAGATTGTGCAGCTTAAGGCCATATTGAGGCTGTTACAAGCTGAGATGAGATCAAAAGATGAAATGATGGAAACAATACGCCAAGTGGTATTGGTGTCTCATAAGCCTAAGCGTACCCCCTCGGGGCACCAAACCCTCTTTACGGTCACTCAAGCACTGTATCGAACAACACCATCAGAAGAAAGGGTACTACCACCCTCACCTCCCTCATTGTCGCTCTCCTCCCCATCAGCTCAGGCTGGGAACGAAGAATTAGTGAAAGGCATGGTAGCCGAAGCATTGAAAAAGTACGGTATCCCAGTGATGGAAGAGACGAATCGCTATCAAAAGCCTTACCCAACGTATGTTGACCAAATTCCATTTTCGCCAGGTTATCAAAGACCTGACTTCCCCAGGTTTGACTGTACTAGCTCAATGCAGCAACACATAGTCCATTTCACTGTAGTCTGTGGCAATACAGCGAACAATGAGAGTCTATTTCTTCGGCAATTTGTGGGAACCGCTACAAGAGCAGCATTCAAATGGTACTCTCAGTCACTACTAGGATCAATCCCATCATGGGCATAAATGGAGGAAGAGTTCCTTAAGCACTTATGTGACATAGAAAGGAATCTCCAACTCTTAGAACTTTTTGAGTTGAAATAAAAGCCACACGAGCCAGCGATCGAGTACATCATAAGGTGGTGCAATCTTGCCATCAATCTAGCCACACTAATAGGTGAGCCTCAAGAGATAGAGTACTGCATAAATGGGATGCACCAAGATCTGGATCGTTATGTCACTTCATCATGACCCACTACATTCACCAAGATACAATAAGGCGGTTCAAACTGAAGGTTTTCTCAAGCACCATGAACATATATCTAGACCCTTCGCATCAATCAATGATGACGATCAATTATCAGCTACCATAATAAAAGCCATGCACTCCTCAGGCCAAGGATGACACGAGGATTACTCCTTTGACAAGTTATGATCCCCAAGCTGCTTGAGACTCTCTTATCAGAGGGGAAGATCGAGCTACCCGTGCTGAAAAGATCGAGGGAACTAGGAAGGGAAAGTAAGCCCAATTACTGCCAATATCATAGGAGACTTGGTCATAGCACTGAGGAGTGCTGTGTCGGTAAGGACATCATCTAGAATTTCATAGTTATGGGAAAATTGAACTTGGGGCATGATTTTACACGTTATCTAGTGCCACACACGGTCCAAGCTATACGACCCTAAACTATAACACATGTCCTAGTGGCACAACGTTAAATTACAGAACATGCAATCTCGGAGGCAAGGCCTTAAACATGCCCTCAAGGCTTGACGGATGACCTAAAAACAAATCAAATTGATGGTCACGGTGGCATGACCTTAAACATGCTTTTGTAAAAAAAAAAAAGAAATAAGAAGAAGATGGGCATGAAAAAAACCTGCAAGAGCGTCATGGGTAAAAATGTCAAAAACAAATGATGGACTTGGTGTGCACTCCCAAAGACCACCATGGGCAAAATATGTCAAAAAGAAATAAAAAAGAAAAAAAAGAACAAACGACGGTCATAATGAAAACCCGTAACGGCACTATAGGCAAGACTGTTACAATAAAGGGGGTGAGGTGAAAACCCTTTCGGGCACTCACTCTCAAATGATGGGCGTGTTGATCCTCTCATACAGGTCATCACAAGTAAAAATGTTAAATGTCCCTGTAGCAAGATGTTAAAACTGCACGATATATAGTCCATTCGCATGACTATAAACTTCTTCATGTTCCAACATGTGTCCATGGGGTTACCGCAAGACACTCTCCTTTACATCCCTTGCTACATCCTTCTTCATAAGCCCTCGGTGAAAGGACACCATCCCTCCAAGGTGTCCTCCCTAATCAAGGTGTACTTCGGTTGTGACTAGGAGGATTCAAAGCAAAGTGTGCATTTCAAAGCATGCGCATGCCTCTACAACGCCATATCTCAAAGAGGCATACCACAGTTCTGACTGTAAGGCTACAAAGCAGAGCATGCAACTGTCTTACCGATAAAGAGGCATACTGCTGCTCTAACTATGAGATTCCAAAGCGCGACCACCTCTACCAAAGCTATATCCCAAGGAGGAGTACCACAATTTCAGCTGTGAGGATTTGAAGCAAAGCGTGCAACCGCCTCATCGATAAAGAGGCATACCACAGTTCTAATTGTGAGATTCCGAAGCATGCGACCGCCTCTACCAATGCTATATCTCAAAGAGGCGTACCATTGTTCCGACTACGAGGCTTCAAAGCAGAGCATGCAACTATCTCATCGATAAAGAAGCGTACTGCAGTTCTAACTGTGAGATTCCAAAGAATACGACTGCCTCTAGAATTCCATATCCCAAAGAGGAGTACCGCGATTTCGATTGTGTGACTTCATACCATTTTTTTTGATAGGGCTTTCACCATCGAGCACCCATTTCCCCAACTAAAATACACCATTCATGGTTTTTCTAATCCTCCATCATGCATCTTAAGTGCCCATGACCCCACTTCTAGTCATGTGTGCCCCTACCTCTACAACGGTCTAAAGTGGGTGAAGACCTTAAACTTTCCCTCAACACGTCCAACAAGGGTGAGGACTTTTAAAAGCACCCCTTGGTGGTTTGTTTAGGGCACACAACCTTAAAAGACCTTTCCCCATGAGGTCAGGTTAATCGGGGTAGTTGCTTCTAAGCTTGGGCCCGAGGTTCTTCGCAGGCTGCCAGTCGCACGCATCTCTCCTGTGCAAGTCCCCTCAACTGCTGAGCTGGCTCCTTCTTCATCGCCGCATATGCACCACCATCACGTATGCCTCACCGTTGTGCATGCTACCAACGAGCATGTCACTGCCAAGCATGTCATCACTGAATAAGCTACCGTTGTGCATGCTTCATCTCCGAACATGCTACCACTGTGCGTGCTTCATCACCGAGTATGTTATTACCTTGCGCATTCTCAAGACATTCTCTCCTACTACCAAGCATGTCATTGTTGTGCACGTCACATCATTACTCCTGTAGGACGTACACCTGTGCTGCATCATGTCATCCCCAGTGTAGTTAGGTGTACGCCAAGAAAAAAGGGGTCATGCTTACCTCTGCAATCCCCAGTGGGTTTGTTTTGCACCAAATCATTATCTTATCCCAAAGGAGTCGAGTTACCTTCCATAGTCCTATCCTCCATGGAGTCCCACTCAACCCCTAATCCCTAGTGTAGTCTGCTCCCGTTTTCCATCCCACATTGGGCCACCATCTCCATCTGAGCCCTCTGCTTGTGTATTACCTTAACCATTTTATCCTTAGGGAGTCGGATTTCCATCCACAAACCTATTCCCCATGGAGTTTCAACTACATGGTGATCAACACAATGACCTAGGTGCACGACCCTAAACTGCATGGTCCAAACTATATGACTTTAAACTATAGCGGAGGTCTAGTTGCATGACCTTAAACTGCATGGTCCTAGCAGCATGACTCTAAATTGTGCAGCCACCGTCCAAAGTATACGATCTTAAACTGTAGCAGAGGTCTAGTTGCATGACCTTAAACTACAAGGTCTAGGCTGCATGACTCTAAACTTCACGGTCCAGCCACGATCCAAGCTAGATGAGCTTAAACCATAGTGCACGTCTTGACCGCAAGACGTTAAAATGCTTTGCATCAATCCAGGAGGCATGACAATAAACATGCCCCCACACACGTGCACATGCCCTTTACGAGCATCTTCACACACATCTTCCCTAATCGACCTGATCGTATGCGCACCATCTTCATCTAACCCTCATTAAATCCATCTTTCTGCGTTATCATCATATATCACTCCCCAGTGAGTTTCACCCACGCTCACAAAACGATGAGCCATCCCACCATCCATACTCGCCGTCAGCTAGTGGGTTCTCACTTTTCACCTTCCATCAATACATCATCCATCTTTCATAGGCATCAATACATCATCCATCTTTCATAGGCAGTCTCATGTTATCTCCCCAAAGTGAGTCAAACCACTATCATACTCAATTCGTGGCCTCCACAGACTATCGTCCATCTCCACCATGGTTCAGCTATATGACCTTAAAACTACAGTGCACGTCCTGGCCGCATAACATTAAAAGCCTTTACACAGGTCCCGAAGGCATGAGCCTAAACACCCCTTCACCAAAAAAAAAGGAGAAAAAAAAAGAATAACAGGCATGGTGTACACTTGGTCAAGGGAACGCCATGAGTAAAAATGACAGACGGGCATGGTCATGAAACCATGAGTAAGAGAGTTTTGTGAAAATAAAAACCCGGGCGTGGTGAAAACCTGAAAGGGCATCGTGAGTAAAAATGGATGAAAAGGGTGGACGTGGGCAAAAAGTCATGGGTAAAATTGCCCCAATAAAAAAGAGGTTCATGAAAATCGTCTCTACGGTGCCAGTTCCCAAGTCTTAGTGAAAACCCGCAAAGGGCGCTTAGACCAATAAGCAGGTTGATCCAACATTCGCCTCTATAGGCGGCTTCAACTGGCATTCAAGAGAAAAGTCCCTGCTATCGGAATGCCTTGATACCAAAACCTAAAAAGATGAGCATCAAGGAAATATTCCGATAGCTTGAGTCCATTCGCAAAAGGACTTGAAGGATAGAAGACTCACCAAGAAGGCAAGACAAGTCTCATGAAGAAGAGCACCATTCCCAAGAGGTCACTAACGCACTCCAAGATGTTAAAGAAGCCCTAAGAAGGCTAAGTCAGCCAGACCTTGGACCTATTATGCAACAACTAGGATTGAGCCCTCAAGGGCCGTCTCAGGCAAAGAAGAGAGGTATTCTTCTTACTAAAACTGCTCCGCAGAAAGCAGGGTTGAGCCTAAATTCGGCCACCTCGTAAATGAGGTACCCTGCTCACTAAGGACATTTTGGTGCACAAAGAAGATGACTGCAAACAGAAGGCCCTTTAGCAGACCATCCAGAATGAACAACAGAACAAAGAAACTCAGAACAAATGGGAGGAAGTGCCCTTAAGCATGACACTTGGCCACCAGACAGGCCTAATTCTGACCAACGAGGTCTGTAAAAAGTCCTCAGTTGTCAGAATCACAAGCAGTCCCTTGAGGGTGAGGACTTCGATAGGATCCCTCAACAAGTCTCTTCTCACCCGAAGTCTCCATGGATGGACTTACACATTGCATCCAAACGTCTGAGCATCTCAGTTTCAACATTGCATGGATATCCCCTCGACATTCACGTGGTCCTGTGGCTTGGAAGAAAAAAGTAATAAAATTGAGGAAATTTTTTGAATGTTGTCCTTCTCACTTCTCTCGAATAACAACAATCGGTGGGGCAAGCATTTGAACACATTTTTCAGCACCTTGCATCCCCGATGCGGAATAAAGAAAAAGCCGGTCAATAATGCTCTGATATACAGTGTAATTTTTTATAGTCTCAGAATTGTCCCAGAATTAGTGAAAATGTTCTTAAGCACTTCAAAAGGCCACCTACCAAGTTTCTTCGTAATCCGACTTGTCTAAGGCAGTGCAAACAAAGAAACAATTTCAGAAAAATCAACCTCTAACACCCTCAAACGGATCCCATAACTAGAACTTTATTTTGATGTGTGAAATAGCTGTGGGACCATCGTCACTAGATTTGGCATGGTCGAAAACCTCTAGGGTCAAGTTTCGGCTTAAACGGGAGGCTTAAGACAAAGTTATGGGCAAAATACTGAAAAACGGTAGGCAACACTCTAATCCCTTGCACCCTCCCTGCACCAAATCACCATTAATGGTGACTATTTTTACATTCAAGTCATCACTTATAGAAGCCATATCTGCCTCGTTCTGAGTCGGATCGTGCTCAAATTTTGTGAGCGTATTTGTCTGGCCAAGACGAGCGTTTCAATATGTGGCACTCCTTGTGAAGACATCTGAGCAGGGGGAAAATCTAGAGAGAAGTTGGTGATTCGTGGTAAAGTTTGCAAGAAATTCATCAACGACACGTCTTGGTCGAGCGGCCATATCATGGCGCTCGCACAACAAATCGACACGAGTCACGTAAGGAATAGGGCTTTGTCAGATCTGAACCTTGTATGTGATGAATGACCAGATTTCGCATGCGAAGCTGATAAATTTATTGCATATTCCAGTCGCTGGATTTCAAATTTCGGCCAAACCTCAAGGACTGTGAAATCTTCGTCTGAGCACAAAATCGAGCTACATTTATTGACACGCGATTGTGATGACATGGTCGATGTAATTCAGCAAAGAAACCAAAGAAAAACATCAAGAAATAAGCACACTATTGATCAAAAGTTTTCATGATTCATCCAAATTTTGGGTTGTGTGATCCTGGCCTAAAAACTCGATCCGTAGTCTGAAATTGGTATAAAATCGATCGTCATGCTGAGCCCAACAAGAGAGAAATCATCTTTTGGCCAAACGGATGTAGGAGCAACCCCGAATCGGCCATGGAAGATCACACACGTTTTAGGGCAGCAACAAGGACTGTTTTGAAATTTCATTTATTGTTGAGCAGAGGCAAAATGAGATTTTTATTGTATTTTTGGCAATTAGGGTAGATTTTGATTAATCCACCCATGTTTAGGTAAAATTTTATACATATCACGTTATATTATTGTACAGGGGGGACCACTTGACTTAATAAAATTTCGATTTTTCTTCATTGTTGGGTGACATTTTGTGAGAGAGAAAGGAGAGAAAAGTTTTTGGGTCGGTACCTCAGGGCTTAAAGTAAATCTCTTTCTCTCTCTTCTTTTTCTCTTTCCTCTCTTTCTTTCTCTTTCTCTTTCCTCTTACACATATGACGGAACCCCATTACCATCCGTGTATCATTGTTTCTCCTTCTCTTCTTCTCTCTTTCCTTCCTTGTGGTCTCCTATGACCACGATGTTTGAACATATTTTTTAGTACCTTGGGTCCCCGATGCGAAATAAAAGAGAAGCAGGTTAATAAAGTCCAGATATACAATCGAGTTTTTTATAGTCTTAGAATTTCCGCATAATGGGTTACAATATGCTACCTGTCAAGTTTCATCGCAATTTAACATGCCTAAGGCAGTGCAAACATTGAAACAATTTCAGAAAAAGTAACCTTTAGCACCTTGAAATGGACCCCGTAACTAAAACTCTATTAATGGAGCATCAAACGGGTGTGGACCACTGCCATTGGATCCAACATGGTCGAAAACCCTTATGGGTCAAGTTTCAGCATAATCGGGCTCTCCAGGATAAAGTGATAGGTAAAAGACTGAAAAGGAGTAAGCCACACATTATTCCCTTGTGCCCTCCCTGCACCAATCTCCATTAAAGGAGATTGGTGTGCACAACAACCAGGAGCACCTTCGGAGACCAGTATCTCACTCGTTATGAGTCGATCGTGCTCAAATTTTGTGAGCATGTTCGTCTCATCAAGATGAGCATTTTGATATGTGGCATGCCTCGTGACGACGCTTGAGTAGGGAGGAAAACTAGAGAGAAGTTCACGATTCCTGGTAACAGTTGTAGAAAATTCAGCAGCGACACCTCTCGTTCGTGTGGCAATTCGACGCTCGCACACCCGATCGACATGAAATCAATTCCATCAAGTATAGGGCTTTGTCTGGTTCGAACCCCACATCTTATGAACGATCAGATTTCACACGAAGCCGATAAAGTTGTTGTAAATTTGGCTGTCAGATTTTAAGATCTGGCACGAAATCGAGCTCTATTTGTTGCAACGCGATTGTGACGGCATGCTCAGTACAATTCTACGAAGACATCGCAGAAAAACTTCAAGAAACGAGCGCACTATCGATAAGAAGTTTTCGAGATTCATGCAAATTTCAAGTTGCATGATCATGACCTAAAAACGTGATTTGTGTCTCGAAGTTGGTATAAAATCGATCGTCGTGCCGAGCCCAACGATAAAGTAATCATCTTTCGGTAAAACAGGCACTGGAGCAACCCTGAATCATCCATGGAAGATCACACATATTCTAGGGCAGCAGTGGGGACTGTTTTGAAATTCCATGTATTATTGGGCTGGGGAGAAAACATCATTTTGCACACATTTTTAGATTTTACTTTGAATTTAAATAACTTGTAATTATCCTTAATTAGACTTGATTTTTAGCATCCACCCATGTTTGGGCCCGATTCTATAAATACATGTTAAACCTAATTACAAAATAGGTTCCACACTGATGAATAAAATTTAGTAGATTTTTACTTTTGTAGATTGTGGGCGATGTCTTGGAGAGAGAGAGAGAGAGGAGAGAAGAAAAAGTTTGGTACCCTTCAATTAGGTAACTTTCCCTCTCCTCCTCTCATCTCCCTCATTCTCTCTCCTCTTTCTCTCATCTTTCTCTTTCTCTCTTCTCCCCTCATCTTTATCTTTCTCTCTCTTCCTCTTTCTTTCTCTCTCTTCTCTCAACATGCACGGCAGTGGGCCATTGTTGTGCGTGTCTTTCATCTTCTTCTTTCTTGTTTTTCTTCCCTTTCTTTCCTTACTCACCCTTCATTCTTTCCTAATCCTTCCGCCCTCTCTCCTAATCTTCTTCCCTTTCTTTCTTAATTTCTCTCTTCTTTCTTACTCATTGTTCTTTCCATTCTCTATCTTTGCCATTCATACACGGTGGAGCTTATCGTCGGGCATGAGGTCCTCCTTTAGAACACACACAGTGAGCTGGGCCTTAACCGAGTGACGGGTCGACCGTCTGTTTAAGTTCTTTCTATGTCATGGACGGTGCAAGCCCATCGCTGTCCATGTTTTCTCTCTCTTCTTCCATCTATCATAGACGGCAGAGACTCGTCGCTGTCCATGTTTTCTCTCTCGTCTCTCGTCTTTCATGGACGATGGAAGCCCATTGCCATCCATGTTTTCTCTCTTATCATGGATGACGGAAGCCCATCACCATCCATGTTTTCTCTCTTCTCTCCCTTTTATCATGGATGGTGGAATCCCATCGCTGTCCATGTTTTCTCTCTCTCCTTCCTTTGGTCTTGGACAGTGAAAGCCCATCGCCGTTCATGTTTTTTCTCTTCTCTCTCCTGTCATGGATAGTGGAAGCTCATCGCCGTCCATGTTTCCTTTTCCTCTCTCTCTTGTCATACACGGTGGTAGCCCATCGTCGTTCATGTTTCTTTCTCTTCTCTCTCTTATCATGGACGACAAAAGCCCATCGCCGTCCATGTTTCTTTCGCTTTTCTCACTACTGTCATGGATGGCAGGAGCCCATCGTCGTCCATGTTTCTTTCGCTTCTCTTTCTTTTGTCATGGACGGCGAAAGCCCATCACCATCTAAGTTTCTTTCTCTTCCCTCTCTCTTATCATGGATGGCGAAAGCTCATCACCATTAATGTTTCTTTCTCTTCTCTCTCCTAACATAAACGGTGGAACCCTATCACTGTCTATGTTTCTTTCTCTTCTCTCTCTTCTCTCTCTTCATTCACTTCCTTCTCTTTATCTTTCTCTCTCTTCCTTCTTCCTTCTCTATCTTCTTTTTTCTTTCTATCCCCTCTTCCCATCCTCTTTTCTCTCTTCTCTTCCCTCTTTCTTTTCTTTCTTCTTCATCTTTTACTCGTCTCCTTCTCTCCTCTCCTTTCTTCTACCCTCCTCTTCTCTTCTTCTTCTTTTTTCTCTCTTCGTTTCTTTTCTTCTCTCCTTACTCTTTCTTCTCTTTTCTTCTCCTTCTCTCTTCTTCTATTTTCCCTTTTTCCACTCTCTCATTTCTCTTTCTTCTTTCTTCCTCTCTCGTTTGACCAAAAGAGGTTAAGATTAGCACTGTCACAATAGTCATGCCATCTAGCACTAATGCCGCCGTGTAGGTCTGAGTCACTGTGCCATCTTGCTGCCACGACAAGCTACCCATTGTGCGAGCTTTTCAATGTTTGTTCTATCATTTACTAGTAATATTATTGTGTTGATCTGAGTTACTGTGCCATCTTGCTACCATTGTTTGAAGACATTTTTCAGCACCTTGGTCCCCAATGCGAAACAAAGGGAGTAGCCGGTCAATAAAGCCTAACAAACAGTGGAACCTCCGACAGTCTCAAAATGGCCCCATAACTGATCAAGGTCTTCATAAGGACTCTCAAAAGTTTCCTATCAAGTTTCTTCCCATTCCGACATGTCTAAGGAAGTGCATACTGAGAAACAATTACAGATGAATTAGCCTCTAGAACCCTGAAACGGACCCTAGAACTAGAACTATGTTTTCGATGCACCAAATTAATGTGGGACCACTGCCATTGGATCTGACAAGGTTAACAAACCCCAAGGGTCAAACTTTAGCTTAAACGGACATTTCAGAAAGATGTTATAGGCGAAACAGTGAAACAGGAGGAGCCGCACGCGAAACAGTCACGAATAGTGACTTGCAAGATCTATATCTTACTCGGTTCGAGTCGGATCATGCTCAAATTTTGTGAGTGTGTTCGACTCATCGAGACGAGCATTTCGATATATGGCACTCCTCGTGATGACGCCTGAGCGTTAAGAAAATCTAGAGAGAAGTTGCTGATCCGTGAAGAAAGTTGTAGGAAAATCATCAGCATCGTACCTCGCTCGAGCAGCCAAATCATGTCGTGCGTTAGTCCGATCGACATGAAACTAGTTGCATCGCAAGTGTACGGTTTACGACTATCTCCAATTTGAACTCCGTAAATGATGAAAGGTCGGATTCCGCACTCGAAGCCGATGAAGTGACTACAACTTTCGGTGCCAGAATTCCAAATTTCGGCCCAAACTCCAAAGTTACAAAATCTTCGTCCGAACACGGAATCGAGCTGCGTTTGTTGCCACGTGATCTTGACGGCATGCTCAATGTGATCCAGTGAAGAAATCATAAAAAAAACTTCAAGGAATAAGCACACTATTGATCCGATGTTCTGAGATTCATCAAAACTTCAAGTCGCATGATCGTGCCCTAAAAACACAATCAATGACTCGAAGTTGGTATCAAATCGATCACCATGTCGAGCCCTACAAGAAAATAATCATCTTTTGATCAAATGGGCATCAAAACAACACCTGATTATCCATGAAAACTCATGCACGTTCTATGACAGCGTAGGGACTGTTTTGAAATTTCACAATTTGTTAAGAAGGGACAAATCTGTCATTTTTCACCCTATTTTCCTATTTGTCTTAATTTAGTTAAATCTTAATTTTCAGTCATTAGGTTTAATTTTGATCAATCCACCCATGTTTGGGCACAACTCTATATATACCACGTACTGCCATTGTACGCAGACCTGTCATTTATTCGCTAAGGAGTACTTTACTTAATAAGATTTTTCTTTCTTCTCAATGTTGGGTCACATTTGGAGAGAGAGAGAAAGGAGAGAGAAACTTTTGGATTGGTACCCTTAAGCTCAAGGTCAATCTTTCTCTCTCTTCATTTCTTTTCTTCTTCGCTTTCTTCTTCTCCCTCTTCTTTTCTTTCTTCTTCTTCTTATTCGTCTGAGCTTCTATAAGGGGCTATGCATAACAGTGGTAGTACCGTGCATGCCTTTTTCCCTCTTTCCCCTTCTTGTGGCTTCACAGGTGGTGCATGATGATGGAAGCACCACGTGCGAGTTGCTTTCTCTTCCTCTTCATTCGTCTCTGCCTCTCCACGTGAAGCACGGACGGCAATGCCTATTGCCGCCCGGAGGGGTCTCACCCTGTTGCGCGCCTATCACAGACGACGATGCCCATCACTGCCTGCGAAGGGATGTGGCAATACCTGTCGCCATCCGCTAGCTTCCCTCATGCCCTCCACCTATCACAGATGGCGATGTCTATCACGGTCTGAAAAGTATCCTTGCGATACCTATCGTCCTCCATGAGCTCCCTTCACGCGCTCGGTGCTTATCGCCATCCGTGAGCATTCTTCTTGCGCTAAGTGCATACCGCCATCCGCGAGCTCCCTTCTCGCACTCAGTGCCTATCATTGTCCGAAAGATTTCTTCATGCGCTGAGTGCCTATCGTCGTCCGTGAGCTTTCTTCGTGCGCTGGGTGCCATCCCCGTCCGCTAGCTTCCTCTGTGCGTTCGGTGCTTATCGTTGTGTGCAGGATCCTCTCTGCTTCACGACCATCTTCGTGTGCTACACAAGAAGTTATTGCTGCCGGCGAAGGGACATGCTGCCTTCTCGCATTACCCGTGGCGATGACTAATGCCACCTGTAGTTCACTGTTTACCCCCATTTTCTATGAGCAGTGGTGTCTAGCATCGTCGGGACCTCCTTCCCTTGCTGTCTTGTGCCTTCTACTAATACTCTCCCCCTTCTCACTTGACAGAAGGTAGACTCGGTCTAACGTTGCCATAGCGATCTGACATTATTACTGTCGTGCTGGTCCTTAGTACCATGCCCGTCATGATGCCACACCAAATTAGGACAGTCATGTCGACCTTGGTTTGGAGTAGTATTGCCGTCGTGCTAGTTTGAGTTACCGTGCCCGTCTTGCTACCACTCCGAGTCGGTCATTCTACTGATCAAGCTATCCAGCTAGTCTCGTCCCCTTGTCTCGTCCCCTCTTCTTTTCATCACCCTAATTTCTCACCTTCTCATCCATATGGAGGTGCATTGCCCTAAGACAAGGGTTGGTCAGTCGGCCTGCTTATCTTGCAAATTAACCATAGTAGTGTAATGCAGAGAACAAGGAGATTGTAGGTCAAGGGAGGCGATTCCGAACCAGCTGAAGCACGTGGGGGGCTTTCTGTCGTGATCTAAGAGGGTGCTCGGGCGAGTCAGCCCGAGTAAGTCACGGACCCAAGTGAGGTTGGTCCCCACCTCACATCCAAAATTCCTATCTCACTAGTTGGACACCTGCCCTTGATCTGTTAATGAGGTTCCCGAGAAAGCGATCTTAGGTCTCGAGTCTTTTGAACCCAAGACACGTGATCACCAAGATCAGGGGAAGCAAGATCAAGGAACTTACCTAGCTTGACGACTCCACTGTGGACTTATTAACCCTTTATCGGTTCGCTCTTGTTTGATCGGTATCACCTTATACTTTCTGCACTATATTCTATGGCATCTAGGTTATTTAACCGGTTCGTCCGAGTTGGGGATTTTCTCATCCCTATGCTCGTGACCATCCCAGGTTGCCTCCTTCCCTACACTCCTTCTGAGTTCGGGCTCACAGTCCGGCTCCCAGGTGCTTTCCTGGGTTGGTGCAAGAAGGTAGTTAAAGGTTTTTGACTCCCCGCTTCCTCGCCCTGGTGGACCCTCCACCAACGCCCCTTGCATTGGTTGCACATCCGTTGCTGCACATAGTAAACACCCTGCTTCTTGGCAAGTCCCTTTTCAGCCATATTGCTATGGTACGTCAGAAGGCTGCCCTATCCACTCTAGTGAAAGGCAAGCGAGTCACCATAGCTTCTGAGGGTTGCCGTAAGGCTACCCCACGAACTCCCTCATTGCTCCGAACCTTTATAAAGGCTCGACACACCGAGGCGGAAACCATATGGCCTCCACCTCTTGTGCACATCTAAAGGCTCGTGGTCCAACCACTGGAGCGACACCTCGGGGCAACTTTCATGTTGCCTCTAACTCGTGTTCAATGCTAGGCCTTCTCAGGCAAAACCTTGCGCACACCATGCATCCCACAGCTCGAGGAAGCACCAATTCTGCGCTAGCTCGAGCACATTGGGGCCAACTGCTCTGTGCGGCCTCTCATCGCACACAGCTTCAACCTGTGAGAGATTGGTTCCTACCCGATCCCTCACAGACACAAGCACGTGGGTCTCAACCTCCTAAGGTTGAACCAGTTGAGCAAACTCGGGCTTACCCCCAAAGGTGCAGACACACTGACTTTGCAGGTTCCTCCCTGATCCTGACTCAAGCAGAGTCATGAACCAGCTCTTTATTCTATTACTCTCCCTTCACCAGGCAAGTACCTCGATACCTAGTACTCAAAGGTTTTCCCTAATTGTACCATCTTGAGTCAGCTGCCTTAGGTCAGACATTCACCCGTGCCCCACAAGGGAATTCAAGGTAACGCCCTGATGTCAGACAGAGGCTTCCAGCCTCCAAGGCAAAAACCCACGTTGCCTTCTGTCCTTGGACCCCACTCTCTTCAACAATTAATAAACACAACCCTCTCATGCTCAAGAAAAGCAGGGTAGTCTAAATCTGAGGCCTGGTTCTGTGATGGAGTCCACAACCACCTCAAGATTAAACATAAAAGAGGCCTGTAGATCCTGACCAGAGAAGCCTCTAAGGCACTTGAAGTCCCCACCCTTGGTGACCTCCTGCCTCATAATCCCTTTTTCCCTCTTCAAATTTCAGAACCTGAGCAGGTCCAAGAATAGTGCTCGATGATCATTGCTCAGAAGCCACGGTCCCAAGACCTTCGAGAACGGGTCCTCACAAGGTCGGCGTACGAGGCTTGAGTCTACTCACGACATGCTGAGCCACTGCAAACCTACTTGCTACACATGACTCGCCAACCTCAGCAGTCCACTACTCCACCTGGCTCTAACCCTTCAGAAGAATGGTCAGTGTCGTGGTGATCAACGAGCTAGACAACGCCCAAGAAGAGCGGATGAACAGGTTCAAGATGATGATGTAGTCCATCCTCGAAAAGATGAAACGCATAGAAACCTTCAAGTCCCCTTCTTCTCACCATGAGACCAATCCCCCATCTGGTGAAGACACCGGTCCCAAGAAAACTCCCCCACAGGTCTCTCAAGACAGCTCTGCTTCCTGTTCGGTTTCACAAGTAGATATAAATGCCATGGTGACCCACAGTCTCAAGAACAAGATCCCGGGCATGTAAGAGGCACCACTTTATCAAAACTCGTATCCCTCGTACATCGACCAAGTGCTGTTTCCCTCAAACTATCAAAAAGGCAATCTCCCCCTATTCAACGGTACTAGATCCCTGCACCAGCATACTGCTCACTTCCAAGTGGCTTCTCGAGAGAGAGTAACTGATGGGTGAATCCTCCTCTGTCAGCTCATCAGGACAATCGAAGGGCCAACCTTGTAGTGGTATGCTTGGCAGCATCCAAACTCAGTGCACACATTGCAAGAAATGGAGCAGTTGTTTTACTAACACTTCTACGAAGTCTAGAGAAATGTGGAGAATATCAAGCTCCTCACTTTGACTCAAGACCCTGGCGAGCTAGTTGACAAGATCATCGCCCGATGGAGAGAATTGGTAACTTTTCATGCCACTCCCATGACTGATAAAGAAGCAGTTCAAATCTGCATACGAAATATGCTGCCCAAGATGACTCTGCATGTTGAGGCCTTCAATCCAACCTCCATGTCAGATCTCATCTCTAAAGTAGTTTGTATAGAAGGTTTGTCTAAGCACCATGGTGGATCTCGTCAGCAACCCTCTAGCTCGAACTCTCACTCCAACAATCTGGGCAACCAGAAAAAACCGGTGATTAGTGCGGCTGTCACCGTGATTGACACTATGAATGCTGCCCCTCAAACCCTAGACCTCTCCAAGGCACAAACATCTCAGGACGGGGGCATGCAGCAGTCCTCTAACCAGGTCCCACCTTCTAAAACTATTAATTGAATTGACTACTAAATTTAGCATCAAAACAAGGTCAATCCTTTTGACAAGGAGTGGGTTCTTGCACTGCTTTGACTACTAATGAAGCAAAACATGATCCAACTACCAGTAGTCAACACTGAAGAACAAGCTGAATAGGAGACACATGAGTGGTACTGTTCCTATCACAAGAAAGTAGGCCACCCCACTCAAGACTGCTATAAGCTCAAAGACACTATCGAAGTATCAAAGACACTAACGAAGAGTTAAAGAAGGAGTTCGGAGCAACTAAGGCTTCTCACATAGTGACAATCCAAGAGGTGACGAGGCACTCACTATCCTCTATACACTATTCTCCATAATGCTCGACGAAGGACTCGTCACGCCCAAGCCGACAAGGCATCCAAAGTTCCTACCTTCAGGAACTGAGAACTTCTGGTGCGCGTATCACCAGACATGAGGCCACGACCTGAGCGAATGCACCGGCTTCCATGAGCTCTTGGCAAAGAAGAAGCGACAATGCTAGGAAGTTCATGGTAACCCAAAAGGACACCCTCAAGTCCTCCTTCCACCAGTGCAAGAAGAACTCCCAACACCCGCCTTAAGAAGCGCTGAGCTAGACGCTCTGCAATGCTTCTTTGAGACGATGGTCCAACAGGGTCTTGTCACTCTCAAGCCTGTCAGGCAGCCGAGGCCTCTTGCCCAAGGAACACAGAACCTCTGGTGCCCATATCACTAAGTATCACGAGTTAAAAGAATGCTTTGGGTTTGAAGCTATAGTTGCGGAGAAGGTACAAAAAGGCCACATTGTTTGTGTCGTCCTCCTAGAACGCTTCCAAGCCATTGCTCCCATTTAATAGGAAACCCCGCTATAGGTCCCCTATGGCCCCTTTAGAGCTCTCAACTTCTTAGCCCTAAGAAGTCTACCATGGGCGATGTAGGCTCAAATCCCTGAAGCATGAGGAAGTCCACCAAGCTAGGACTACTCATCAACCTGATAAAGCGAACCAAACACCTCCTCATGGATTCAGAAGGAGATGAGCACCCATGTCAGCTCGCTGAAGGAACCACATCTGTCAGCCACCAGTTGAATAAGAATTCCTCAGGCCCCTTCATTTACTGTCAACCTTACAAGACTTCATCACGGGCACAAACTGCCTTATCCTGTCATCTAATCAGGTGGACCTCCTTGAGTCACCAACAGCTCGGGATCTATCCAATGCGAGTGACAATGCTAAAAGCACCCCGCAACGGTGAAAGCCGGGGCAAGATCTAAAATGCCCCCTGCGCACGTCCAATTCTAGTGATGATGCAAAAAGCTGCCCAGAACATTCTAACTCTTCTCCTCCTTCGTCCTTTGCTATTTCTTCCGCCGGTGCAGCTGGGTAACTTCGACACTATAAATATAGAGCTCGAAGGTAGCAACATCAGCAGGTTGCAGCGGAAGCACCAAAGAAAGATGGTGGCCTAGGTGGCTAGATTCTCGACTGTGCTGACGCCCTGGCAGCCTGAGCCAAAACCGAGCCATCTTCAAGCTACTCTTCAAAAGAGGCCTCCCATATGGTGCAGATCTTGGAAGTACCATCCAGCATGGGGCAAATGAACCTGAGACCAGGAAAGAAGCTGTAGCCCACACCTCAAACGTTCAAGGTCCTTAAGTTTTTTGATCCTTCACTTTTCCCTAAGCCTCAACCTCAAACCTCTACATCCGTAATACAAATCCCTATTACTTTCCCATCAACCCAGACTGCACCAGCTGAACAACAAAGTCAGCTAGTGTCACATACCAAAAGTCAACCAAAGACTGATCCTAAACCTACCCTACCACTTACACTAATGACTGGATAAGGAACACAGAAGACTAATGAGGATAAAGTGAGATATGATGTAATTGAGCACTTGTGAAATCTTCCAGTTGTTCTAAGTATCTATGATGCCCTTATGTTGTTTAGAGACTATCGTATGGCCCTGATGCAAGTCTTTATAACCCAGAGGTGTATGAGACTGAAGTGGAGCCTATTGAGGTTGACCCAGCCATCCTGAGTGGGTGCTTCGCAATCTCTATTTTCGAAGCTGACCTTCTGTTGGGAAGTAAATTTCACAATCGCCCCCTCTTCGTGAATGGTGAATTAAATGCTTGCCTTATTGATCGATTCATACTGGATGGAGGGTCGGTAGTCAACCTGATTCTAGGAAGGTTCCTCACCTGATTAGGATTAGGATCTGACGACCTCATTCCTACCCACATCACCATGCAAGAGTTAAACCGATTAGGAGAAAAGCCGGTTGGGACAGTTCGTCTTCGCCTCAAGTTCGGTGACCTCAACAATTACGCTCAGTTTCATGTAATCGACATCGATACGTCTTACAATGTCCTCCTCGGCTATCCTTGGCTTCACAATCAGGGGGTGGGAGACAACACACAATCTATGCACATAAGAGATCGTTCCCTGTAGTTGAGACTACTATGTCGATATTAAGTACTATCTCACAGGCCTTCCAGCATTGAAAAAGTCAAAGGATGAGGATTGGAAGCCTGTGAGAGAGACAGGACCCTCGTCTCATGATGATGTTGAAGAAACGAACATGTTCAAAGAAGAGGAACGACAAGGAAAATCCTCCCTTTGACTCCTATCTACCCAAGTATACCTTGCCAGCTCTACGAAATCATGCTGCCATCCCACAAAGACGAAGCTTCCCTCTCTACTTCTAATTCATCAAAACAAAAGGGCGAGCTAGAAGCAACTGTTGAGACTAAGGAAACTCTAAAGGAAGACCTTTCAGCACCGAGGGTCACGTATACGCTAGACCAACAAAAGGTTCTGCATGTCCCCACACTCTTTTAGAAGAAGAATTAGCATAACAACCACCAAGGAAGGTACTGTAAATTCCATCCTCCTTGAACAAGGGGATCACCAATGGCCAAGAGAAGGTCTTACATCTCTCAGAGGCTCCCGAAGAGGTACAAGTGGACAAGAGTTAGCCCTCTGGCTCTCAAGAACAAGACCCCATGGCAGAGCTGAGAAGTGAGGTTCATAGCCTCTAGAATCAGTTGGAGGTTATGCACGTTGCTTCAAAGCACTTGAAGGAGTTTGTCCTTGAGACTAAGACTTATGACGAGCTCAAAAGCAATGCACCTCGAATCAACGCCATGTCTCCCCCAGATTGGAGTATTTACAGCGAACATGCTCACAAATCATGAGAGCGATGAATTATGAGCCCTGTCCAATCAAACACTAGGGGGTGAGGAAGCAACTTCTCCCCCATTCGAGGTCATTGAAGCCACGACAAGCTGTCAGGAGACGAAACAAGGAACGGGATATCCTTTTTCGTCTCACACGGTGAAAGGACAAAAGCAATAAAAAAGACAAGGAAGAACAAAATTCATGACGCACAAGAAAGAGGAAAGAATTATTCCATTCAAAAATCAAGAGGGAAATACCAGCTTCTTTTCTTTGCAATAAAAGAAATGAAAAGAAAAAGAGAAAGAAGCCATGGTCAAAATTGATCAATTGCTTCATTGATCTTCTCCCTGTATGTTGCAGCTGATACCTTCACCCGTTCGATTTTGCCCTTTAACCCTGCCACCTGCTTCGCCTCTTGCTCCATCAAGGTGGTCCCTTCTTCCAAGGAGTACTCGAGAGTCAAAATGTTATCAAGAAGCACCTTCTCCTTTGCTTCTTGAACTGTAGTCTCCTTCTCCAGCTTGGCACAAGCGATGACGGGCGATGACCTCCTCAGCGAGGTCCGATCTCTGGGAGACTGCGGTAGTGCATGAGTGAGGACTCCAAAGGAGGTAACTGCGTTACCTTTAGCCGTTGCGCAATTGCTTCTCGCACAAGGCCATTGTTCTCCACCCTTCTAGCTCATTTACGATGCCATCAAAGAAAGGGATGATCTCTGGTACTCCCCCTGCAAGGGTGACCTGCCTCAACTGCTGGATTACACCACTAAGTTCAGTAAGAGGCAGACCCTTTAGCCTCTGCACGCCCAGACAAAGCATGTCCATCATTATGCCGTGCAGCCCACTCAAGCTAGGCCTAGGCAGTGCTGCTAAGGCTGCTGCAACTGGAAGAGTATCAGTCTCGACGACAGAACCCGAAGGGGTTTGCCACGTGCCTCATCAACGAGCTATCGCCACGCTCTTCGTCAAGGACTTATCATCGCTCGTTTCGCCTAAAGGCTATCCTCGTGCGCTTTGTTAAGGAGCTTTCACTGCGTGCTTCATCAAGGAGCTATCAACGCTCGCTTCGTCAAGGAGCAATCGCCGCTCGCTTCGTCAAGGAGTTAACATCGCATGCTTCACCAAGTCGTTAATGCCATGTGCTTCACTCAAGGTCTAATGTCGCATGCACCATCCAAGACTTAGTACCGTGGCATGCCATGACACTCCCATCCAGACCATCGTCGGGCCTCCTCAGGAAGCTCATTCCCTATACCATAGCCTCACTCCTTAGGAAGTCGAGCCCCCAATTATCACTTTATTCCCCATGGAGTCACATTCTCCCCACACAATGATCCATGCTGCATGGCCTTAAACTACATAGCCTTGGTCCCTGCTGCGTCCATGCTGCATGACCTTAAACTGCATAGCCTTAGGTTCGTGTTGCATGACTTTAAACTGCATAACCTTGGTCCATGCAGCATGACCTTAAACTGCACAACCATAGTTTAGGTGCACGACCCTAAACTGCATGGTCCAAACTATATGACCTTAAACTGTAGCGAAGGTCTACTTGCACGACCTTAAACTGCATGGTCCTCGTTGCCTGACTCTAAATTGCACGATCATAGTCCAGCTGTATGACCTTAAACAATAGTGCACGTCCTTGCCGCATGACGTTAAAAGGCTTAGCACCATGGTCCAAACTACATGACCTTAAACTGTAGCGAAGGTCTAGTTGCACGACCTTAAACTGCATGGTCCTAACAACATGAATTTAAACTGCATAGCCATGGTCCAAGCTACAAGACCTTAAAATTGTAACACACGGAGTGGCAAATACTTCATACGCATAACTTTAACTAGATGGACCACTTCTTTGTTAGGTGTATTTCATCAATATCCACAGTGGAGTTAGGTGTATGCAAAAAAAAAGGTGGTCGCACTTACCCCTTCAATCCCCAGAGGGGTTTCACACCAACATCCCTAGCAGGAGTCACGTCATATTGCAACCCACTATCCCCAGGGAGTTAGGGACATTCTAATCCTTTCAACCCCCAGTGGGGTTGCATCTGCGCTCTGGCTTGTCATTCTCAGCAAAGTTATATGCATACCATTACCCATCATCCCCAGGGAATCATAATCGCCCTCTTAATCTCTAATGAAGTTCGACCTTAATCTAAAGCTCCCTACTCATGTATAGCCTTAGCTATTTTTATCCCCAGGGAGTCATATCGCTATCCACAGACCTATCCCCCATGGAGTTTCATCTACATGGTGACCCGCGCGATGGTCTGTGCTGCGTGACCTTAAACTGCACAGCCATGGTCCAAGTGCACGACTCTAAAACTGCATGGTCCAAACTATATGACCTTAAACTATAGCGGAGGTCTAATTGCAAGACCTTAAACTGCATGATCCTAGTTGTATGACTTTAAACTACATACCCATGGTCCAAGCAATATGACCTAAAACAATAGTGCATGTTTTGGCCGTATGACGTTAAACTGCTTTGCCTAGATCCAGGAGGCATGACCTTAAAGACGCCCCCACATGTATGCACATGCCCTCTACGTGCATCTTCACCCACAACTTCCCTAACCGACCCATTCGTGTGTGTGCACCACCGTCATTGCTTCCCTAATGAATCCATTTACTTCATTACCATCATCCAACATTTCCCAATGAGTTTCACCCATGCTTATAAAACGTAAAACAATTCCACCATCCATACTCGTCATCAGCTAGTGGGTCACCACTTTTCACCCATCATTCACACATCATCTATCATTCATAGCTAGCCTCTGCCATCTCCCCAAAGTGAGTCAAAACCACCACCATACTCACTCCATGACCTCCATAGACTGCCATTCATCACCACTAAGGTCCAGTTGTATGACCTTAAATTATAGTGCATGTCCTGGCCGCATGACATTAAAAGGCTTCACACAGGTCTCGAAGGAGACCCTAAACACGCGTTCACAAATTCAATGGGCATGGTGTATACCTGGACAAGGGAACGCCATGTGTAAAAATGACGGATGGGCATGGTCACGAAACTCTAAGTAAAAGAGTTTCGTGAATTGCACAGTGAAAACCCCAAAAGGGCACCTTGAGAAAAATTAGATGAAAAGGGTGGACATGGCCACGAGGTCATGGGTAAAAGAGCCCAAAAATAAAGGACGTTAGTGAAAACCATCTCTATGGTGCCACTTCCCCAGTCTAAGTGAAAACCCATAAAGGGCGCTTGGACTAACAAAAATTAGGTTGATGAAGCACCACAGCCTCAGCCAACACCCAAACACCAAATAATCATAATCCTGGCTAATGAGGTCTACATGAAATCCTCTGCCACCAACATTCAATTACAACATAAAATGGCTCACCCGTGAGTGAAAGTCTCATAACATCTCACACACTTCAACTCTAAAATCAAAGAGAGTCCTTGAGGGTGAGGACAATGATCGAAAGATCCCTCCAAAATGCTAAAGACCATCACAAAGGCAAGAAACTGACAAAGCTAGGACCCAACCTGCTGGAGACTTCAGGGTGATGCTTCGCTAAAAACCTTCCTCAGCCGACAGGCCTAGATCTTCTGGATAGGCCAATAAAAACCCGTCGACTAAACCTGACAGGATGGGCCCACGAGGCCGCCTCGCTAAAATCCCCCCTAGTCGACAGGCTCAGATCTTCGGGACAGGTCAAAAGCCCCCAACTAGATCCCGCTAGATGGGACTTACGGATATACCCTGATCATCAAAAGTAAACCTGGTGTAGCAGTAAACAATGCCAACTAAAGGTTCATAGCACTTGGCTGCTAGATAGGCCCGATTCTAACCAATGAGGTCCCTACAAAATCCTCAAGCTGTCAAAATTGCAAATAGCCCCTTGAGGGTGAGGACTTCTACAGATCCCTCAAAAAGTCTCTTCTCCCCCTAATGTCTCCATGGAAGGATCAATACATTGCATATAAACTTCTGAGCATCCTTTTCGAATGTTGTCCCTCTCATTTCTCTCAAAGAACAACATTCAGTGATGCAAACTATTTGAAGACATTTTTCAGCGCCTTGGTCCTCGATGCGGAATAAAGGGAGAAGCTAGTCAATAAAGCTCAACAAATAGTAAAAATTTTGACAATCTCATAATAGCCTCAGAACAGGACAAGATCTTCATAAAGACTCTCAAAAGTGTCCTACTAAGTTTTGTCGCATTTTGACATATAAGGCAGTGCAGACTGAGAAATAGTTTTGGCAAAATAAGCCTATAACATTCTGAAATGGACCTTATAACTAGAACTATGTTTTTCGGTTCATCAAATTGCTTTGAGACCACTGCCATTGAATCCAACACGGTTGAAAACCCTCAAGGGTCAAATTTCAGCTAAACAAACATTGCAAGAAGACGTTATAGGTGAAAGAGAAAAACTAGAGGAGCTGCACGCTATTCCCATGCGGCCACCCCGTAATTCAACTCCACTAAAGGAACAGTCACGAATGGTGATTTGTGAGACCTATCTCTCACTCGTTATAAGTCAGATCATTTTCAAATTTTCTGACCGTGTTCGTCTAGTCAAGACGAGCGTTTCGATATGTGGCACACCCCATGATGACACCCAAGCGCGAAGAAAATCTTGAGAGAAGTTGCTGACACGTGAAGAAAGTTGTCGAAAAATCAGCAACATCACACCTCACTCGAGCAGCCAAATCATGCCGCTCGCAAGACCGATCGACATAAAACAAGTTCCATCCTGTGTGTAAGGTCTAGGGCTTTCTCACGTCCAAACCCCGTACAAGCTAAATGGTCGGATTCCTCACACAAAGCCAATGAAGTGACTACAAATTCCAGCCAAAACTCCAAAGTTGCAAAATCTTTGTCCGAACATGGAATCGAGCTGCGTTTGTTCCTACGTAATCGTGACGACATGCTAAGTGTGATCCAGTGAAGAAATCACACAAAAACATCAAAGAACATGCACACTATCGATCCGAAGTTCCGATCGCCATGCAGAGCCTTACAAGAAAACAATCATCTTTCGATCAAACATGCATTAAAATAACCTCGGATCATCCATGAAAAGTCACGCATGTTATAGGGCAGCACAAGGACTGTTTTGAAAATCTACAAATTGTTAGGAAGGGGCAAATCTATCATTTTTCACCCTATTTGTTATTTCTTTTAATTCAGTAAAATCTCGATTTCTAGTAATTAGGCTTAACTTTGATCAATCCACCGATGTTTAGGCACAACTCTATATATACCACGTACTACCATTATACGTAGACCCTTCATTCATACGTCAAGGAGAACTGTGCTTAAAAAGATTTCTCTTTCTTCTCATTATTGGGTCACGTTTGGAGAGGGAGAGAGAGAAACGAGAGAAACTTTTGGATCGGTAGCCCTAAGCTCAAGGTAAATCTTTCGCTCTCTTCTTCTGTTTTCTTCTGCCCTTTCTTCTTCTCTCTCTTCTTTTCTTTCTTCTTCTTCTTTTTCTTCTTTGTCTGCGCTTCTCTCGGAGGCCATGCACAGAAGTGGCAGTGTCATGCATGCCCCTTCCCCTCTTTCCCCCTCCTACGGCTTCAGAGCCCATGGCGATGGCAATGCCAACACCAATACCATGTGCAAGTTTCCTTCTCCTCCTCTTCATTTGTCTCTACCTCTCCGTGAGAAGCACAGACGGTGACGCTTATTGCCGCCCATAGGGGTCTCACCCTGTTGTGCACTTATCCAAGATGATGATGCCCATCACCTCCTGTGAGGGGTCATGGCATACCTGTCACAGTCCCTTGGCGACATTGCAGATGACGATATCTATCGCCGCCCGTAAAGGATTCTGGTGATACCTATCATCGTACGCTAGCTCCCTTCTCGAGCTCGGTACCTATCGTCGTCCACGAGCATTCTTCGTGTGCTCGGTGCCTATCGTCGTCTACAAATGCCCTTCGAGCGTTCGGTGCCTGTCCGCAAGCTTTCTTCCTGTGCTCCGTGCCTATTACAGTCCACAAGCTTTCTTCGTGAGCTTAGTGCCTATCGCCGTCTGTGAGCTTTCTCTATGCGCTCGGTGCCTATCACCATGCACAGGCTCCTCTCTACATCCCATGACCATTACCATGTACTTCACAAGAATTTATCGCCGCCCAGAAGGGACATGCTGCCATCTCGTGTTGCCCACGGTGATGCCTAATGTCACTTGTAGCTCATTGTTTGCCCCCTTTTGTTGTGAGCAGCGGTGTCCAGCACCATCGGGACCTCCTTCCCTTACGGTCTCGTGCCTTCTCCTAATTCTCTCCCCTTCTCACTTGACTGAGGGTAGACTCATTCTAGCGTTGCCTTAGTGATCTTATTGTCGAACAGTATTGTCGCTGTGCTGCTCCTGAGTACCATGCCCATCTTGCTGCTGCACCAGATTAAGACAGTCATGTCAACCTTGTTTTCGAGTAGTATTATTGTCGTGCCGATCTGAGTTACCATGCCCGTCTTGCTACCACTCCGAGTTGATCATTACACTAGTCTACTCGTCCCCTTGTCGAGTCCCCTCTTCTTTTCTTCACCCTAATTTCTCACCTTCTCATCCATATGAAGGTGCATTACCCTAGGACAAGGGTGGGTCCTTAGGATCTCTTATCTTGCAAATTAACCATAATTGTGTTGTGTAGAAAACAAGGAGATTGTAAGTCAAGGGAGGCGATTTTGAACCAGCTGAAGCAGGTGGGAACTTTTCATCGTGATCTAAGAGGGTGCCCGCATCAGTCAGCCCGAGTGATTTATGGACCTAGGTGAAGTTGGTCCCCACCTCACAACCAAAATTCCTAGATTGGTGACTTCACTGGGGATTTACTACCCCTTTGTCGGATCGTCCTTGTTTTGCTAGTCTCTCCTTTTGTTTTATGTACTACACAGATATGGCTACTGGGTTCCTTAATCCAGTTATCCGGATCTTGGATTTTCTCATCCCTGCATACGCTAGCCTCCCTCGGGAACAAGTTCCTTGAACTTCATTCCCAACTTTCCTTTCAGAAAAGACCCAGTGTCAAGCTCTCAGGTCTTAACCTGGATTGGTGTGAGAAGGGACTTAAAGGTCCTTAACTCCCCATCTCCTTGCTCTAGTGGAACCCCCACCAAAGCACTCTACATCAGTGGCACATCAGCTACCACTCGCAGCATGCACCCTGTCACTAGCAAGTCACTTGTCAGTTGTATTGCCGAGGTACGATGAAAGGCTGCTCAATCCCTAGCTACAAAAGGCAAAAAAGTTGCCATTGCTCCTGTGGGTCGCCGCAAGGCCACCCCGTACATTCCTGCACCACCTCGAGTCTCTATACATAGAGGCTCGACACATCGAGGTGGAGACCATGGTGCCTCCACCTCACACACACACCTTAAGGCTCATTGGTCATCCACACGAGCCACACCTCGGGGCAACCTTTGTGTTACCTCGAGTAAGTGTTGTCAAGGAGCAGGCCTCTTAAGGCCAAAACCTGTGCACATGCATGTGCATCCCACAACTCGGGGCAGCATTGTCACTATGCCAACCTGAATACAAGGAAGACAACCCCTCATCCTTCCTCTAAGCACACACTACCGCCCCCTGTTAGGGGTAGGCTCCCACATGTTTCCGTATAGACACCTGCTCGCAGGTCTCGGCCTCCTAAGGCCAAGCCACCTGTTCAAGCTTGGGTTGACCCCAAAGTAACCCATGATCCTTCTTCAAGGGGAGCGCACGCGCTGCCTTTCCAAACTTTCACTCCTCACTCTGGAATCAAGCATCATCATGAGTCGATCCTTCCCTAACCTGCCCCTCCTCTCTTGGGCAAGCACCTCAAGCTCTGGTATTCGTAGACCTTCCACAAGAGTGCTATCTTGAACCAATTCTGTCAACTCAATCATGCCTCTGAAGCCCATAAGAGAGCTCGGGGCAAAGACCTGATGGGAGATCAAGTCCTTTGTTCTCCCTAGCCCAAGTCGATCCCAGTTCCTAGCCTGCATCCATTGCTTCACTTAATAGAGAGGCCTCTCTCCTATGCAGGAAGGGTCGATCAGTTGCAGTCCCGATCAATCGCAGTTTTGTCATGAGGTCCATCTAAGCCTCAAAGCCAAGCGCGACAGGGGTTTACAGATCCTGACCTGGGAAGCACTAAATTAGTCGGGCACCCAGTTCTACCCTCTTCAAAAACCCTTCTACCCTCTTCAGATGACAGAGCTCGAAGAAGAGGTACATGAATCCTGCATGGTGGTCAGCGTCATAGAAGATGACCAGCCACGGTTCCAAGACCACCGAAAACCGGTCCTCATACTCTCGACATACAAAACTCGAGTTCAATCAGGGCATGCTGAGCCCTTGCTGACCGATTTACTGCATGCAATTCATCAAGATCAGAAGCCCTCAACCACACCTAACGCTAACCTCCCTGGATAAATGGTTAGTGTAATGGTTATAAATGAACCTAGTGACTCTCAAGAAGAGCGCATGGATAGGTTCGAATCGTTGGTGCACACGAAGATGAAGAAGATTGATTGCATGGAAACCATGCGACACTAGGTTAAACATGAGACCGACTCCCATTACACGGATGATGCAGCTCCACGACAGCCTCCTTCTCCTACCTCACTGGACAATTATGTCCCTCATCCCCTCTCACAAGCAGACATCGACGCAATGTTGACCCACAGCTTGAAGAACAGACAAATCCTGGGTATACAGGGTACAACGCTTTACCAAAATCCATACCCCTCTTACATTGATCAGGTTCCATTTCCCTCGGACTACAAGAAAGTGAAGTTTCCCTTGTTCAATGGTACGACATTCCTGCACCAGCATATCCCCCATTTCCAAGTGGCAAGTCGAGCGACAACGACTGATGGGAGACTCCTCCTCCATCAGTTCATTGAAACCCTTGATGGCCCGGCCTTTTAGTGGTATGCTCGGCTTCCCCCAAATTCAGTGCATACTTGGGAGGAAATGGAGAAACTGTTCCACCAATGCTTTTATGAGGTTGAGAGAGAGGTCGAAACTATCGAGCTTCTCACTTTGACACAAGAACTTGATGAACTCGTGGATCAATTCATAGCAAGATGGAGAAATTTGACTGCTCGCCATCCTAATCCCATGCTTGAGAAAGAAGCAGTTCAGACATATGCATGAAACATGCGACCTGAGATTGCCCTAGATGTTGAGGCCTCCAATCCAACCTCCATTGCAGAGCTGATCTCTAAGTCTATTTGCATAGAGAGTTTTCCATGCCACCAAAGCGGGTCACGATAGCAATCTTCAAGCTCGAGAAATAAATGGGGTAGTGGAATTCTCGAACCAACACCTGGGGCAATCAGTAAAAAGGCATAATTAGTGTGGCCATCATCATGAGTGATCCCAAGAAGGCTACCTCTCAGACTTTGGACCTCTCCAAGGCGGTAAGCACTGCAAAGACAGCACCTCAGGTAGGCCAGTAGTAGCAATCATGCAATCGGGTACCCCCACCTACGAACCTTAATCGAGAGGATTAATGGGTCGGGCTTAAGAATAAAGTCTATCCTTTTTATAAGGAATGGGTTTCTGCACTACTTTGATTACTACTGGAGCAGAATATGATCGAGCTGCCTGAGACCAAGTTTCTTGAGTAAGCTGGTCTCAAAACCCATGCAAATTACTATGCTTACCATCGGAGGATTAACCACTCCATAAGGGAATGCTACATGCTCAAGGATTTCATCGAGGCTCTTATCTATAAGGGTCACATAAAACTCGAAGAGCTAAAGAAGGCATTCAGGGTAGTAGAATCTTCCTATGCAGTGATAGTCCACGCGGAAGATGAAGGGCCTGATCTCCTTCGCACCTTGTTCGTCATAATGCTTCAAGAAGGCCCCATAACACCAAAGATGGCATGGCAGCCCCGATGCCTTGCTCAGAGAACTGAGAACCATTGGTGCCCATACCATCAGATATGGGGCCATGACTTGAGTTAGTGCTCCAGTTTCCACGACATAATCAAGTAGAAAATATATGGATGTCAAGAAGATTGTAACATTTTTTAAAGAGATCCCCAAGTCATTGCTCCATCGGTGCGAGAGGGTCCCCCGACACAAGACCTGGGTAAGAATGATTTAGATCATGCTGAGCCCTCAACTTCTCAACCATGAAGAGTCTACCACAGGTGAAGTAGACTCAAGTCCTTAAAGCGAGAGGTAGTCCGTTAAGCTAGGGTTGTTCACAAACCTAGCAAAATGGATCAAGCACCTCCCAAGGAAACCAGGAGGAGACAAGCCCCAAGGGCTGCTAACTAAAAGAAAAAGGTTCCTCAACTGTCAGTCAAGCAAGAATTTCTCAGGCCTTTTCCTCACTTATCGACATTACAGGACTTCATCCCCGGTGCAATTATCCTTACTTTCTCACCTCACTAAGAGGACATCCCTCAAACATCTTCTGATCAGGGCACGTCCAATGAGGGTGACGACATTAAAAGAACCCCCCAATGGTCAAAGCAGGGGAACGACCTAAAAGACTCCTTGCACACTTCCAATTCAAGTGATGATACAAAAAGCTACCCAGATCAGTTCGATGAGGGGAACGACCTTAAAAGTCTCTCACTTACTGACCCTTCTCCATATTCTTCTTCTGCTTCTCATCACTCACTTACGGACCCCATAACTAGAATTATATTCTCGGTACGTCAAACAGTTATGAGACCACCACCATTGAACCTGGCATGGATGAAAACCCCTATGGGTCAAGTTTTAGCTTAATCAGTCATTTCAAAATAAAGTTATGGGTAAATCACCAAAAAGGGGTACGCCGCATGCTATTCCCGTGAGGCCTCCCTGCACTAATCTCCATTAAAGGACGTTAACGTGCACAGTCTCGAGCAACAACTTCAAAGGCCTGTCACTCCTTCTGAGTCTAATTGCTCTTAAATTTGGTAAGCATGTTCGTCTCATCAAGACGAGCATTTTGATATGTGACACAACTCGTGACAACACTCGAGCAAAGAGAAAACTAGAGATAAGTTGATGAATCGGGAAGATAGATGTAGAAAATTCAGCAGCAACACGCTTCGTTCGAGCAGCCAAATCACGACGCTCACATATATGATCGACACAAAACCAATTGTATTATGTGCGTAAGGTTCGAGGCTATATCTGGTCTGTACGCCACGTATGATGAACAGTTGGATTTCACACGCAGTGGCATCAAAGCTGCTATATATTCTGACCGTTGGATTTCAAAATTCCAACAAAAATCCCAAGTGGGCAAAATCTTTGTTCGAATATGAAATTGAGCTACATTTGTTGCCATGTGATCATGACAAGATGCTCAATGTGATTCAGCGAAGAAACTAAAGAAAAACATCAAGAAATAAGCACACTATCGGTCCGAAGTTTACATGATTCATCCAAATTATGAGTTGCATGATCGTGGCCTAAAAACATGATCCATAGGTCAAAGTTGGTATCAAATCTATCACCTTGCCGATCCTTACAAGAAAAAAATGATCTTTCGGTCAAATGGGCACCAGAGCAATGCTAGATAATCCATGGAAGATCACGCATATTCTAGAGTAGCATCAAGGACTGTTTTGGAATTTCACACATTGCTGGGCAGGAGCAAACAATGCTTTTGCACCAAATTTTAGAATTTCTTTTAATTAAATTAAATTGTGGTTATCATCAATCTAGACAGTTTTTGGGCATCCACCCATGTTTGGGCCCAATTCTATAAGTACATGTTAAACACAATTGTTAAAGGACCCTTGATGATTCAATACTCATCAATAAAATTAGAGAGTTTTCACATTCAAATTGTGCGCACATCTTGGATAGAGAGAGGAGAGAGAAGAAAAGTTTTGGTACCTTTTGATGAAGGTAATTTTCTCTCTCCTCTCATCTCTCTCTTTCTCTCTGCTCTCATCTCTCTTTCTCTCTCCTCATCTCTATCCATCACTTTTTGTCTCCTCTCCTCGATCTTTCTTTTCTATTTCTTCTCTGATCTTATTTATCCACTTTCCTTGTTTTTCTTTATCTTTCCTTTCTCTTTCTTCTCTTTCCCATTCTCTCTTTGCTCTTTCTCTCTTTCTTCTCTGTTCATTCATGGTTGAGTCTATCACCTAGCATGATGTCTTCTTGCTTCGGAGACATGAACAACAAGCCGGGCCTCTCTTGAAGTCTCCTTGTCTTCCCTTCTGTCTTGAACGACAGAAGCACATCGTCGTCCATGTTCTCTCTCCTCTTAATCTTTTATCATGAACGATAGAAGTACATCACCACCCATATTTTCCCTCTCCTCCTTTTCTCTCTCATGGATTGTAGAAGTACATTGTCATCCATGCCATCGCTCTTTTCTCTTAATCTTCTGTCATGGACGGCGGAGGCACATTGTCGCTCATGTTTCTTTCTCCTTCTATTCTCTATCATGGATGGCGAAAACACATCGCCATCCATGTCTTCTCGATTTCTTCTCATTCCTCTGGCATGGACGGTAGAAGCTCATCGCTATTCATGTTTTCTCTCTCTTCTTGTTCATCTGTCATAGGCAGTGGAAGCTCATTACCATTGGTGTTTTCTCTCTCTTCTTATTCCTCTATCATGGACTGCGGAAGATCATCGCCATCCATGTTTTCTTTCTTCTTGCTCCTTTGTCATGAGCAGCAGAAACTCATTGTCACCTGTGTTTTCTCTCTCTTCTTATTCCTCTGTCATGGATGATAGAAGCTCATCACCATCCATGTTTTTCTCTCTCTTCTTGCTCCTCCTTCATGAGTGGCGGAGGCTCATTGCCACCCCTGTCTTCACTTTCTTCTTACCCTTCTAACATGGATGGTGGGAGCTCATCACCGTCCATGTTCTCTCTTATCTTTTCTCTCATAGTTGTCTATGTTCCCTTTCTCTCTTCTCTCTCTTTCTTCTTCATTCTTTTTCTTCTCTCTTTCCTCTTTCCATTTTTCCTTTCTCCCTCATTGCTCATCTCGTCTTCTTCTCAAAAGCACATCGGTAATATTATGCATGTTTCTCTTTCTCTCTCTTCCGTCTTCTCTCTCTCTCTCATTTAGCAAAGAGAGGCTGAGACAAAACATTGCCATGATAGTCTTATCTTTTAGTAGTATTATTGTTAAGCCAATCTTAGTTATCGTGCCCACCTTACTGCCACGATAGGCTAGCTATTGTGCCAGGCTGGCTGATGATCATTCTAGCGTCTAGTAGTATTTCTGTTGTGCGGGCTAGTTACCATGCCAATCTTGCTACCACCCCGAGACAATTACTTGCTGATACGTCAGTCTCGCCACCTAGTCAAAATTCTTTTGATCTACCTCTTTCTTCCTCTTTTATACCCCCTCTTACCCTTTTCTTCTTTTGGATGTGCACTTTCGTGTACATTTGTTCAAAGATAAGGTGGGGTCTCTTTCATCCCACTTCTCTTGTAAAATTAACCATGTGTGTGTGGTTGTAGAAATAAGAAAATACAGGCCAAGGGAGGCGATTTCGAACCAATTTTACGACTGAGGGGACTTTCTTTGTGATCTACGAGGGCACCCATGAGAGCCAGCCCGAGTAAGTCCCGAACCCACCTTAAATTCCTCTCTCCTCGATTGGTATACCTGCCCTCGCTCTTGAAAGAGGTTCCCGAGAGAGCGATCTCAAAGTCCCAGGTTCCTCCGAAAGTCGAGATGCATGCCGCCAGATCATCCAGATCCAGAGGGCGAGATCGAAGCATCTAACCAGCTCGATGACTCTACTGGGGACTTACTACCCCTTCATCGGGTCATTCTTGTTTGGCTAATTTTTCCATTGTTTCTCTGTATTCACACACCACATGGCTACTGGGTCTTAGCTCATTTATCTGAATTAGGGATTTTTTTATCCCCATTCCTCGAAAACAAATTCCTCGAACTTTGTTCCCAACCTTCCTTTTGAGCAAAGACCTAGTGCCTAGCTCCCAAGTCTTAACTTAGATAGGCGTGAGGAGGGACTTTAAGGTCCGTAACTCCCCTTCTCCTTGCCCTAGTGGAACTTCAATCAAGGTGTCCTGCATCGGTAGCACATCTGCTACCACTCACATCATGCACCCATTCACTAGTAAGTCACTTGTAGGTCGTATTACGGAGCTACGCCAGAAGGCTGCCCAGCCCCTTGCTTTGTCATTGCCTCTCTGAGTCGCCGCAAGGCTACCTCCACATTCTTACACCATCACAAGTCACTACCCTTAGAGGCTCGACACATTAAGGCAGATACCTTAGGGCTTCCACCTCTCACACACACTATAAGGCTCGTGGGTCATTCACTAGAGCCACACCTAGGGGAAACATTTATGTTACCTCAAGTCAATGTCAAAGATCAGGCCTCCCAAGGCCAGGTCCTGCATACATTGTGCATTTGCATCCCACCACGTGGGGCAACGCCATCACTGCATCAACCCGAGTACATGGAAGACGACCCCCTTGTCCTTCTACTCAACACACACTAGTGCATCCTGTAAGGGGCAGACTTCCACCTGTTCACTTACAAACACCTGCTCGTAGTTCTCGGCCTCCTAAGTCTGGACCACTTGCTCGAGCCTGGGCTGACCCTAAAGTCAGCTGTGATCCTTTTTCAAGGGGCGCACATGTGTCTCCGTCTGAGACAGTCCCTCGCTCCAGAATCAGGCCCCTTCATGAGTCAACCCTTCTCTTGCCTACTCCTCCTTCTTCGAGCAAGCACCTCCAACCATGGTACTCCAACACCTTCCCTAAGAGTACCATCTGGAGCCAACCCTGTCATCTTGGTCATGTGTCTGGAGCCTATATGAGAGGTCGAGGCAAAGATCTGATAGGAGATCAAGTCCTTCATCCTCCCCGACCTAAGATGACCCTAGTTCTTGGCCCGCAATCGTTGCTTCACCTAATGGAAACAACTCTTTCTTACAAAAGAAGGGTCAACCAGCCGCAGTCTCGATCACAGTTCTGGTATGAGGTCCATCAAAACCTCAAATCCAAATGCGATAGGGGTCTGTAAATTCCGAGTAGGGAAGCAACCAAGATGGTCGGGGCAACCAACTCTGATGACCTGCTTCACTTGAATCCCTTCTACCCTCTTCAGATGATAAAGCCTGAAGAAAAAGTCCATAGACCATGAGCTATGGTTAATGTTGAAGATTGATCGCATAGATGCTGCATGACAATCGACTAACCATGAGGTCAATTCCCATCACTCAGATGATACACCTCTGAGGCATCCCCTTCCCTTTACATCACAGGACAGTTTTGTCCCCCACCCCATCTCACAGGTAGATATCGATGCTATGGTGACCCATATATTAAAGAGTAGACAAATTATGGGAATACAGGGTACAACGCCTTATAAAAAACCATACCCTTCATACATTGACCAGGTGTTGTTTCCCTAAGATTACAAGAAAGGGAAGTTTCCCTTATTTAATGGAACCACCTCCCCGAATCAGCATATCGCCTACTTCCAAGAAACATGTCGAGAGACAGCGACTAATGATAGACTCCTTCTCTGTCAGTTTGTTGAAACCCTCGACGGCCCGGCTTTTCAGTGGTCTGCTCGGCTTCCCCAAAATTCAATACATACTTGGGCAGAAATGGAGAAACTGTTCCACCAGCGTTTCTATGAGGTTGAGAGAGAGGTTCAAACCATCCAGCTTCTCACCATGACCCAAGATCCCGATGAGCTTGTGGATCAATGCATATCAAGATGGAGAAATTTGATCGCTCGCCATCCCAATCCCATGCCTGAGAAGGAAGCAGTTCAAACCTATGTGCAAAACATGCGACTTGAGATTGCTCTACATGTTGAGGCCTCCAATCCGACTTCCATGTCCGAGTTGATCTCCAAGTCGGTCCCCATAGAAAGCCTATCATGCCACCATGAGAGGTCACGACAATAGTCTGCAAGCTCAAGAAACAATCAGGGCAATGGTAGCTCTTGGACTAATACCCCGGGCAACTAACCAAAAGGAGTGATCAACATAGCCGTCACTATAAGTGATCCAAAGAAGGCTCCCTTCCAAACTTTGGATCTCTCCAAAGGAGTAAACGTAGAGAAAGTTCCTCAAACAGGTAAGCAACAATAGTCGTACAACTGAGTACCCCCACCAGCGAACCTTAATCGGGATGATTAATGGACCAGGCATTGAAATAAAGTCTACCCCTTAGAGAAGGAATGAGCCCTTGCACTACTTCAATTATTGCTGGAATACAACATGATCGAGCTTCTAGAGACCAAGTTCCCTGATCAAGCCAGACTCGATACCCAAGAAAATTACTTTTCTTACCATCGAAAGATCAACCACCCCACAGAGGATTAGTACATATTCAAAGACATTATCGAGGCCCAGATTCAGAAGGGTCAGATAAACCTTAAATAGCTAAAAAAGGCATTCGAGACGGTAGAAGCCTTCCACACAGTAATAGTTCAAGTGGAAGGCGAAGCGCCTGATCTCCTTTGCACCTTGGTTATTATGATGCTTCAAGAAGGCCTTGTCACACCAAAACTGGCAAGACAGCCTCGACGCCTCGCTCAAGGAACTGAGAACCATTGGTGCCCGTACCATCAGCTATGGGGCCACAACTTGAGCGAATGCTCCAGTTTCCATGATATAATCGCAAAGAAAATACAAGGATGACATTACAACGTTCTAGAGAAAGATTTCCAAACCACTGCTCCACCAGTACGACGGAACCTCCTGACACAACTTCTAAGTGAAGATGACTCAGATCCTGCTGAACCCTCAACCTCTCAACCATGGATAGTCCATCATGGGCGGAATAGACTCATGTCCTTAAGGCGAGAAGTAGTTAATCAAGCTAGGGCAGTTCATAAACCTAGCGAGATGGATCAACCGCTGCTAATGAAAACTAGGGGAAAACGGGCACCAAGGGCTGCTCTCCAGAGAAAAAAGACTGCTCAATCGCCAATTGAGCAAGAATTTCTCAGGCCTCTTTCGTCATTACCGACATTGATGACTTCATCTCCGGTATGATCAAAATCACTTCCTTACCCGATCAGGAGGATGTACTTGAGTCATCTTCTACTCGGAGTACGTCCAATGAGGCTGACGACGTTAAAAGCACTCCCCAACGGTCTAAGCAGGGGAAAGACCCAAAAGACTCTCTGCACACATCCAATTCTAGTGATAACACAAACCGCTGCCCAGATCGGTCCGATAAGGGAAACATCCTTAAAAGTCCCTCACTTATTGACCCCTCTCCTTCTTCTTCTTCTGCTTCTCATCCCTCCTCTTCTATGTCCCCTGCAGGTACAACCTTGAAATGTCCAGACTTCGAGGCCCTTGATAAAGAACTTGAAGGAACCAATATAAGTAAAACGCAACAGAGGCAGTTGAAAAAGACGCTACCTCAGGCAGCTGGATTCTTAACAGTTGCTGACGCCTTGATGGCTCTAGCCAAAGCAAAACCATCTTTTTCAAAGAAGCACAAGAAGTGAAAATCGAAGAAATCCTAGTTGCCCCTTGAAACTAACTTTGAGCAGAGACTGAGAGAATCCATGGGGCAAAGCTTCTATTCTCAGGAAGCTTACCACATCGTATAAGTCTATAAAGTACGAACCAGCGTGGACAAACACTGTAGACACCCATTCAAAGACCGTGTGATTCATACAAGGATGCTTCTTATCCCACAATTGTTGAATCTCAACTTCCCTATAACCTTCAAATTAAACTCCCACAGCTAGATACGATGTCCATATTCGAAGCCAATCTTTTTTTGCCTCAGTTCGAGAAAGATGAAGAAATCATGACCTACCCTGGAGCTCTATTAGAGGCAGAGATGTCAGGATCATGAGTCTCTGCACTTGAGATTAATGAGAAGACATCTGAGGTCAATGATGAAGAGTTGTTAGAACCCTTAGAAGATGGGAAGAAGGCAAACATGCCACAACTAATGACCTCGAGGAGTTAAATCTAAGAGATGAAGCCGACCCCAAACCCACTTTCATATCAGCAAATATGTCGTCAGAAGAGAAGGAGAATTTTACTGTCTTCTTGCAAGCAAACAGAGATGTCTTTGTCATGAGATTCCTAGTTTAGATCCTCAAGTCTCAATTCACCATCTCGGCATCGATACCTCTATCAAACCTGTCAAGCAGAAATCTAGAAGGTTCAGGCCTGACCTCGAAATGCAGATAGATACTGAGGAGACGAAACTCAGACAAGCGACTTCATTTGTGAAGTCAAGTACTCAAAGTGCCTAGCAAATGTAGTTCCAGTCAAGAAGAAGAATGGCTAAATCAGGGTTTGCATCGACTTCCGCAACCTGAATACCGTCTATCCCAAGGATGACTTCTTGTTACCATTCACAAAGATGCTCATTGATTATGTGCCTGATTGTCAGATATTCTCCTTCATGAACGGATACTCTGAGTATAATCAGATACTAATGACATCTGAAGATGAGGAAGCAACCACTTTCTCGACTCCAAAAGGGGTCTTGTGCTAATGATGCCTTTTGGATTGAAGAATGTTGGTGCCACATATCAGAGGGCAATGACAACCATCTTCAAGGATATGATGCACAAGGAGGTCGAATGTTGTGTAGACGACTTCATGGTAAAATCTAAAGAGAAATACGCTCATATGAGAGACCTCGAACGTGTGTTCGAGCGGTTACGCCTTCAACAGCTTAAAATGAGCCCGCTGAAATGCGCTCTTGGCATGCGTTCAGGAAAGTTCTTGGGGTTCATTGTTAAACACCGAGGGCTGGAATTTGAGCCAATCAAGGGCAGTTGGCGTATATCAGTAAGTTCATCTCACATATCTCAGATTGCTGTAAACCCTTTACGCACCTGTTAAAGAAAGATACCCCATTCATCTGGGATGAAGCATGTCAGGTAGCCCTCAATGACATCAAGCATTATTTGCTCAACCCTCCACTGCTCTCAACATCGGTACTGGGAAAACCTCTCATCCTATACATGACCACTCTGGACGAGTCATTCGAAGCATTGTTGACACAAAATAATTATGAAGGGAAAGAAACCTCACTCTACTATCTCAGCCGCAAGATACATGGGGTCGAGAAGAATTATCCCCCTATAGAGAAGATGTGCATGGCCCTAATCTTCGCAGTACAAAAGCTCCACCACTACTTGCTCGATCATGAAGTAAAACTTATATCGAAGGTAGATCCCATAACGTTTCTCATGACACGCGCATACCTGTCAGGATGCCTTGCAAAGTGGGCATTATTGCTAATAGAATTTGACATCACATTTATCCCACAAAAGGCCATCAAGGGCCAAGCCTTGGCTGATTTCCTCGTAGCACACCCCGTACCAGTGGAGTCACCTTTATCAAGTGACCTCCCCGATGAAGAAGTATTATGTGCAGAACTATCTTATACATGAGAGATGTATTTCGATCGAGCGTTCCAATCTGATCGAGTCGGCGCTAGAGTGGTATTCTTGACTTCGAAAGGAGTATTATTGCCACTTTCTTTCTCTCTCGCCGAGGCCGGTTCTCATAACGACGCAGAATACCAGGCCTTATAATTGGATTGGAGATAGCCTTTGATCTAGAATTGGAGTAGCTCAATATCTATGGCGACTCTGAGTTGGTCATTCGTCAGCTTATAGGGATCTAGGATGTAGGAAAGGACACTCTCAAGCCCTATCACAATATTATAAAATCGTATATGGCCCATATTGAGGATGTATCCTTGAGCCACATCCTCAAGAGGCTAAACTCACAAGCCGATGCACTCCCAAAACTCGAAACTACAATTTAGTTATCCTCATCAGGACCCACGCCTGTCTGGGTGGCAGAGTGGAGACATATTGAACTAAGAACTAAGTTAGAAGTAGATAACGAGAGAAATCTCTTCCCCGAGTGGCCTCCTTACCCATTTGGAGCACTTCTATCAGCAAAAGAAGTTATCAAGACTGAACATGAAATGGCATGGGGTTAGGGAGCTTAGGTTCCAAACCAAGAACTGGAGTTCTTCGACCCAATATGCGCAGCAGTCGAGTAGGCATAAGATTGGAGAGAGCCCATCACTAATTTTTTAAGATATGGTAGACTCCTGGAGGATCATGCTGAGGGTAACAGTGTACGACTAATGTCTACCAAGTATACCCTCCTTGAAGGGGATGCTCTCTTCAGACAACCATTTGATGATATTCTTCTTGGATGTGTGTACGCACAAGAAGCAAATAAGGTCTTCGAAGAAGTACACTCAGGCATTTGTGGAATGCATCAGTCCCACCCCAAGCTTTATGAACAGATACACAGATTGGGATATTATTAGCTTTCGATGATTGCTGATTTCTTAAACTATGCTAAAAACTGCCAGGTGTGCCAAATACACTCCAGCCTTGTTCATCAGCCTCTAGAACCCTTACACCCTACAGTGACATCATGGCCCTTCTTCAAGTGGGCCGAAGCAGTCCCCCTTAAGCAAGTTTCTGGAACCACAATGGTGAATTTTACTCGACATCATATCATATACTGGTTTGGAGTACCTGACCGAATTATATCTGACAACGGCCCTTAATTCAGAAGTCACCACATCAATCGCTTGGTTAACCAGTTTAGTTTCGAGTGGAAGTACTCAACTATGTACCACCCTCAAGCCAACAAATTAGTCGAGGCTTTCAATAAGACCCTGTGCAATGTTTTAAGGAAATCAGTATCAAAGACAAAGAAGAATTGGCATGAGTAGTTTCGTGAAGCCTTGTGGGCCTATCGCACTACCACGAGGAATGCCATCGATTCTTCTCCTTACTCCCTAGTCTATGGGGGTGAAGCAGTTTCACCTCTTGAAATTCAAATCCCTTCGCTACATGTCGTTATACATCAAGGACTAACCGAAGATGAGAGAGTCAATTTCGGTATCAAGAATTGAATGCACTCGATGAAAAGAGGTTGGAGGCTCAGTAGAACCTTGAACTCAACCAAGGAAGAATGAAGAGGTCCTTTGACAAGTCAGTCAAAGTCCGCTCATTCACCTGTGGGGATCTGGTTGTAACCGTCAAGAGGTCGATTGTTATGTATGGGAGGCATAAAGGGAAGTTTGAACCCAAGTGGGAGGGTCCCTTTATAGTAAAAAAGGTCTCACCAAATGGAACTTACATACTTGCACATCCCGATGAAGAGGAGGTAAGGCCCCCTATCAATGGGCGATAGCTAAAGAAATACTACCCGTGATGCATACTCAAAAGACTCGATGTGCAAAAGCAAAGAGTTAAAAGGACGGTAAAAAAAAAAACAAGCAAGACAGTTCAAACAAATATTAACTCTTTTATTAGGAGTTACAATTCAAAAAACCCATTATTAGGGACGTTACAAATCTCTTGCAATGGAAGAAAAGAGGACAGTTGACGCCTCAATCCTGCTCTTGCATATGAGAATAAGAGGACGGTTATAGGCCAAAACGAAATACCCTCATCATGATGAAGAAGCAAAACCACTTGCAAGTCTTCAATTCATCTGCCAGGTGTTCTCAAAGAGGATGGTTACAAGCCAAAGAAGAAGCCAACCATTACTAAGCCAGCTTCAATTTATCTGATGAGTACATCAAACATACAAAGTAGACTTCTCTGGTAAGGAACTGCCTTATGATGGAGAGCAAACCCTGTTCACAGTGGGTGCCCTTCCAAAAAACAACATGGATTTCACTGTTGTGCTAAATGACTTAGCTTCCAACAGGCATCATAAGCCAGGTGTTACCATGGGTTACCGCCCTTCACTGACCCCAGTGATCGCCATCCACGATCACAACCGAACACAACTCATCGTCGTTCATCAGAGGATCGAGCAACCAATAGCCGTGCATGACTAAAGCCTGACGCATCATGTTATAAGCCATGTGTGACTAAAAGCATTGATTAATGCCATGTGAGAATAGTGTCGGCTGTGTTCCTGAGGACTAGCACGAACTGGGTATCCTACGCTAGCACCGGCTGTGTTTTTGAGAACTAGCACCGACTGCATTAGCATCGTTTAAATTTTAAAGACCCTCACCACTACGGCTGTTCACCTCTTGGTGACTCTTCATTTTCCCCGTGCTTCCTTGGTTCTCGAGACCCCTCATTTTCTTGCCTAAGCCCCTTCGTCTCCCCATTGATTGCACACCTTCCTGAGGCCCCTCGTTTTCCTCTCAGTGACCCTTCATCTCCTGTGACTGCTTGCCTTTTGCGACCCTTTGTCTCTGAGTAACTGTTTGCCTCCTCACGACCTCTCACGTTCTTGCCAGAAACTCCCCTTTTCCCACAAAAAACATCACTGGGAAACCTTTCCGCTTCCTGCGTTTCGCCAGAAAACTACCAAAAAAGAACTAGCAGAAAGCCTTGGCAATCCCTCGGCTACCACTTCTCCCTCTCTTTCTAGATACTAGAAACCACTTTCACTCGCCGAAAATTTAGCAAAAGATCTCAAGCAGCCCTCTACTGCAATTCTACCCTTTCTCACCTTCCCTGGTACCCCAAATACCACTGTCAAAATTGCAGCAAACTCCAACAAAATTCCTTGCTTCCTAACTCCTGTAAAAGTAACCCTTGTGAAGGTTCGTGCTTTCCCTTGCTGGTGTTCTACCCTCTCAGTTGGAATCTTCTTGTCGGCAAATTCCTGAAGACTCCCTACAAAATCTTACTGCTGGAGTTCTTGCCGAGAACTCTCTCACCCTCACTACTAAAAAAAGACTTAGTTGTTTTTACCCTTTGATGAAACAGTAAGAGTGGAGATTTACCCCCTTATATAAGCAAAGTTTCTCTGAAGTGTCCCCCACAAATCCAGGAATGCCAGTCATGTCCCTGAAGGACGAACGATGGTGGGCTGGATCTGGTCAGGCTCAGACTCAAGGCCCGAACAAAAGTCTACTACCGACCATGAAAACTCAAGACCAAGATCAGGTTGGGCTTTAGGCTAAAGGCCCAAATGCTAGCCCGTACCCAAAGCTAGATGTGTTCTTAAATACTAATACCCATTGGATTCTTAAAGAACCAGCACCGGCTGTGTTTTAAATGATCTAACCCCGACTTTGTTCTCAAATACCAACACTGACTGTATTCTTAAAGACCTAACGCCAACTGTGTTTTCAATGATCTAGCTCTGACTGTGTTCCCAATGACCCAGTGCTGGCTGTGTAAGATGACCAGCGCCGCTTGTTTTCTCAAGTTTATTATCGTGTGTGCTACACTTTTCACACAGCGCCACACATGTTCTAGCACCGCGCATGCTAGACCTTGGTCACCATTGTGCATGTCTCACCACTATCCCTAATAGAGTTATGAGCACGCCATTGCCACCATCCCCAATGGAGTTAGGAGCAGGCCACTCCCCACATCCCCAGTAGGAATTACACCTGTATTGCAACCCATTGATTCCCAGTGGAGTTAGAGTCATGCTTCCCCTTTAATCCCCTATAGGTGTGTCTCACACCAAGCTCTCTTACCCCCAAGAGTTGGGTTACCTTTCATGAACCTATTCCCCATGGAGTTTCATCTTTCACCACTACGGAAGTCATACTTGTCCCCTAATCCCTTGTAAACTCTACTTTCCATCTAAAACCCTGTTATCATTTTACCCTCAGAGAGTCAAATTGTTATCCATAGACCTATTCCTTACGGAGCTTCACCTACATGGCGACCCACATGATGGTCTAAGCCGCATGACCTTAAACTGCACAGCCATGGTCTGAGCTGCATGACCTTAAAATACACAACCCTGGTCTGAGCTGCATGACCTTAAAACTGCATAGCCATGGTCCTAGTTGCATGACTTTAAACTGAACAACTTTGGTCTAGATGCATGATCTTAAACTCCATGATCCAAACTATATAACCTAAAAACTGTAGCGGAGGTCTAGATGCACGACCTTAACCTGCGTGGTCCTAGTTGCCTGACTCTAAACTGCGTAACCACGGTCCAAACTATATGACATTAAACCATAGTGCACGTCCTAGCTACATGACATTAATAGGCTTAGCACCACGGTCCGAACTATATGACCTTTAAACTGTAGCGGAGGTCAAGTTGCATGACCTTAAACTTCTTAGTCCTAGCTGCATGACTTTAAACTGCATAGCCGCGATCCAAACAATTAGACCATAGTCTACATCCTAGCTGCATCATATTAAAAGGCTTAGCACCATGGTCCAAACCATATGAACTTAAAATGTATTGGAGGTTTAGTTGAACCACCTTAAACTCCATGGAACTAGTTGCATGACTCTAAACTACATAACCACGGTCCAAGCTATATGATCTTAAATCATAGTGTACGTCCTAACTGCATGATGTTAAACTGCTTTGCACAGGTCTAGGAGGCATGACCTTAAACTTGCCCCCACAATATACGCACACGCCCTTTTCGTGCATCTTCATGCACTCTTTCCCCAACCGACCTGTTCCTGCGTGTGCCACCTTCATTACGTCCCCAGTGAGCCCCTTCACTATCATCCATCATTCCCTAGTGAGTCTCACCCATATTCACACAACGACGAACCATCCCGCCTTTCGTACTCACCATAAGCTAGTGGGTCACCACTTTTCACCTTCCACACATACATCATCCATCTTTCATAGGTAGCCTCGCCCCATCTCTCCAAAGTGAGTTAAATCACCACCATACTCACTCCTTGGCCTCTACAACGTCCAGTTGTATGACCTTAAATTGTAGTGCATGTCCTGGGCGTATGACGTTAAAAGGCTTTGCACAGGTCCCGAAGGCATGATCTTAAACACGCCTTCACAAATAATAATAATAATAATAATGACGGGCATGGTGTATACCCGACTTGGAAACTCCATGAGTAAAAATGACGGATGGGCATGGTCATGAAACCATGAGTAAGAGAGTTCCATAAATAAATACCCGGGCAAGGTGAAAACTGCGAAAGGTCATGGGTAAAAAGACCCCTAAGAAAAGGAAGTTGGTGAAAACCATCTCTACGACACTGCTTCCCAAGTTCAAGTGAAAACCCGCAAAGGGGGCTTGGACCAATAAACAGGTTGATGCAGCACTCTCCTCAACAGGCGGCTTCAGGCCCCACTCAAAAGAGAAAAGATCCCTGGTGTCACAATACTAAGACTCTAGAAATACGAGCTTCAAGGAAAGGATTCCGATAAGCTGAGTCCATTCACAAAAAGGACTCAAATGACAAAAAACTTGCCAAAAACGCAATACAAGTCTCATGAAGAAGAGCATTATTCCCACAAGGTTGCTAACACACTTCAACATGCTAAAAGGTTCATAAAGAAGGATAGGTCAGCCATGACTTTGGTCCTGTGATGCATCAATTAGGATTCAATCCTTCATCTCAGACAAAGAAGAGAGGTATCTTGATTGTTGAAATTGCAAAGTAGTGGGTAGGGGTTATACTTAAAGCCGGTCACCTCGATAAATTGAGGTACCCTGCCCACCAAGGAATATCTAGTGCACAATGCAGATGACGTCAACAGAAGGCCCTTCAGCAGACCATCCAAAATAAACAAAACAAAATCCTCGAAACGTGGACCAACACTAGAGGATATAAAAACCCAGATTAAATGAGTAAAAATACCCTTCAACATGGCACTCGACTGCCAGATGGGCTTGATTCTAACGAACGAGGTTCACAGAAAATCCTTAGCTATCAGAATCACAATTAGTCCCTTGAGGGTGAGGACTTCGATAGGATCCCACAAAAAAGTCTCTTCTCCTCCTAAAGTCTTCATGGATGGACTTGTAAATTGCATCCAAATGTCTGAGCATCCTAGTTTCGGTGTTGTATTAATTTCCTCGACGTTCACATGGTCCTGTGGCTAGGAAGAAAAAAGTAATAAAGCTGAATGAAATTTTTTGAGTGTTGCCCTTCTTGCTTCTCTCAAAGCACAAACATTTGGCAGGGAAAGCTGTTTGAAGACATTTTTCTACACCTTGGTCCCTGATGCGAAATAAAGAGGAAGCCAATCAATAAAGCCTTAACATACAATGAAATTCTCAACAGCCTTAGAATTGCCCGAGAATGGGTCAGAATCTTCTTAAGCACTCAAAAAGGTGACCTTCCAAGTTTTGTCTCAATCCGACATGTCTAAGGTACCGTAACCAAAAGAAATAATTTTCAAAAAATCAGCCTCTAGCACCCTAAAACGAACCCCATAACTAGAAATATAATCTCGACGAGTCGAACAGTAATGGGACCACTACCATTGGACCCAGTACTGTCGAAAGCCCCTATGGGTCAAGTTTCATCTTAATCAGACATTCCAAAACAAAGTTATAAGTAAAAGACCAAAAAGGGGTAGGCCGCGTTCTATTATGTTGCGGCCTCCCTACACTAATCTCCATTAAAGGAGGCTAATATGCACAGTCCCGAGCAGCAAATTCAAAGTCCTGTATTTCACTCGATCTAAGTCAAATCGCTCTAAAATTTGATAAGTGTGTTTGTCTCATCAAGTCGAGCATTTTGATATGTGGCACGACCCTAAACGACACCCAAGCAGAGAGAAAAACTAGAGAGAAGTTGATGAGTCATGAAGATAGATGCAAAAAATTCAGTAGCAGCATGCCTTGTTCGAGTGGCCAAATCACGACGCTCACGTATCTGATCGACACGAAACCAATTGCATTATGTGTGTAAGGTTCGAGGCTATCTCTTGGCTGAACCCCGCGTACGATGAATGGTTTGATTTCATACATGGAGGCATCGAAGCTGCTGTAAATTTTGGTCACTGAATTTCTAAATTTCTGCCAAAAACCTAAGTCGTAAAAAATCTTCGTCCGGACATGAAATCGAGCTGTGTTTGTTGTCATACGATCATGACGACATGCTCAGTGTGATTCAACAAAGAAACTAAAGAAAAACATCAAGAAATAAGCACACTATCGATCCGAATTTACAAGATTCATCCAATTTTTGAGTCGCATGATCGTGGCCTAAAAAAACGATCCATGGCTCGAAGTTGGTATCAAATCGATCGCCATGCCGAGCCTTACAAGAAAACAATCATCTTTTGATCAAACAGACACTAGAGCAACCTTAGATCCTCCACGAAAGATCATGCAAGTTCCAAGACAGCAGCAGGGACTGTTTTTAAATTTCACACATTGTTAGGCAGGGGTAAAACAGTCCTTTTTCACCAAAATTTCAAATTTCTTTTAATTCAATTAAATTGTAACTATCATTAATTTTAGGTAGTTTTTGGACATCCACCCATGCTTGGTCCCAATTCTATAAGTACATGTTAAACACAATCAATAAAATTTGAGGGTTTTCAAGTTCAAATTGTGGGCACGTCTTGGAGAGAGAGAGTGGAGAGAGAAGAAAAGGTTTGTTATTCTTTGATGAAGGTAATTTTATCTCTCCTCTCATATCTCTCTTTCTCTCTCCTCCTCTCATATCTCTCTTTCTCTCCTCATCTCTATCTCTCTCTATCCTTATCTCTATCCATCATATTCTCTCTCCTCTCGTCAATCTTTCTTTCCTATTTCTTCTCGGATCTTGTTTATCCACATTCCTTCTTTTTCTTTATCTTTCCCTTCTCTTTCTTCTCTTTCCCATTATCTCTTTGCTCTCTCTCTCAATCTTCTCTATTCATGCATGGCAGAGTCTATCACCTAGCATGATGTCTTCTTGCTTCATAGACATGAACAGCAAGCCGTGCCTTAACCCAAGTGGCGAGCCGGGCCTCTGTCAAAGTCTCCTTGTCTTCCCTTCTATCATGAATGGTGGAAGCACATCATCGTCCATATTCTCTCTCTTCTCTTAATATTTTGTCATGGATGGTGGAAGCACATTATCGTCCATGTTTTCTCTCTCTTCTTGTTCCTCTGTCATGGGCAGCAAAAGCTCATTATGCCTGTGTTTTCTCTCTCTTCTTATTCCTATGTCATGGATGACGGAAGCTCATCGTTGTCCATGTATTCTCTCCCTTCTTGTTCCTCTGTCATGGTCGGTAGAAGCTCATTACCTCCAGTGTTTTCTCTCTCTTCTTGTTCCTCTGCCGTAGGTGGCGGAGGCCCATTACCGCTCGTGTCTTCTCTCTCCTCTTACCCTTCTATCATGGATGGCGGGAGCTCATCACCGTCCATGTTCTTTCTTATCTTTTCTCTAATCGCCACCAATGTTCCCTTGCTCTCTTCTCTCTCTTTCTTCTTCATTCTTTTTCTTCTCTCTTTCTTGTTTCACTGTTTACTTTCTCCTTCATTGCTCATCTCGTCTTCTTCTCACATGCATGACATCAGTACTACTGTTCATGTTTCTCTTTCTCTCTCTTCTTTCTTCTCTAAGAGAGGTTGAGGCAAACATTACCATGGTAGTCTTGTCATCTAACAGTATTGTTGTTGAGCTGGTCTTAGTTACCGTGCCAGCCTTACTTACACAATGGGCTAGCCATTATGCCAGGATGGCAAATGATCGTTCTGGCATGTAGTAGTATTTCTGTTGTGTCGATCTAGTTATCGTGCTCATCTTGCTACCACGTCGAGATTATCACTTTCTGATCTAGATGTTGTGTTAGTCTCGTCACCTAGTTAAAATTCCTCTGATCTACCTCTTTCTTCTTTTTTTACTTACCCTCTAACCCTTTTCTTCCTTATGACATGCATGTCCATGTTCATTCGCTCAAAGAAAAGGTGGGGTCTCTTTTAGCCCACTTGTCTTGTAAATCATGTGTGTGTGATTGTAGAAACAGGAGAATACCTGCCAAGGGAGGCGATTTCGAACCAGTTCTACGACTGGGGGGACTTTCTTCGTGATTTATAAGGACGCCCGCGTGAGCCAGCTTGAGTAAGTCTCGAACCCACCTTAAATTTCTCTCTCATCGGTTGGTATACCAGCCCTCGCTCCTAAGCAAGGTTCCCAAGAGAGTGTTCTCAAAGTCCCGGGTTCCCTTGAAACTCGAGACGTGTGCCGCCCGATCATTCAGATCCAGAGGGCGAGATCGAGGCACCTAACCAGTCCCTTGCAAGTATAATCTTTAGATGTCCAGACTTCGAGACCCTCGACAGAAAACTTGTAGCAACCAATATAAACAGGATGCACCAGAGGCGGCTAAGGAAGATGCTGGCCTAGGCGGCTGGATTCCTAACAGTCGCTAACGCCTTGGCGGATTGAGCCAAGTTAGAGCCATCATCTTCTACTGGGAAGCATAAGAAGTCAAAGCCGAAGAGACCTTAGTGGCCTCTTGAGCTCGACTTTGAGTAGAGGTTGAGAGAGTCAAGAGGGAAGAGCTTCTATTCGCAGGAAGTTTGTCACATGGTTCAAACCTCGGAAGCATCACTCAGCATAGGGCAAATGAGCCTAAGATTGGTGAAAACACTACAACCCTCACCCCAGAAGCCCGACATCATGAAGTCTCGTAGTTCATCACTTCTCCCACACCCGAGTGCCCTAAATAATTTACCCATCCTAATGCTCCCTAGGCTTCTTCCTCACCCGAATACCCTGGATAATCCTTCTATCTACGAATTCCCTCGGGTGCCTTTGATTCCATATAGCTAACCACCTGCTAAGCCTCAACCTCAAACATCCACTCATCCTAAATAAATCCCTATCACCCAGACCACCCAAACCAAGCCGCCTATGCAACCAAGCCAGTCAGCTGACCAAAATAAACCTCTTTCACCGAAAAATGACCCTTAACCTACCATACTACCTAGACTCGTGGTGGATACTGGGGAACATCGAGAAGGTCCTCACAAGGCACTGGCTATCTACACAATCACCGAGTTGCAACCATCCCAGGTACTTCAGAGTGAATTTCCTCTATCGGATACATCGGTCCTACTCTCCTTTCACTGACAAACAAGATGAGGATGCAAGAGTTATGTTCCTTAGCAAAGCCTGACTAGAAGAAGAAATGTCAAGAGTACGGGTAGCATCCTTAGAGGTTAGCGAGAAGCCCACCAAGGCCAATGATGAGGATTCGCAGGAGGCCCTAGAAGAATGTGAAGAAGGTCGTCAAGCCACAGCTGATGAACTAGAGGAGATAAATCTAGGACACGAAGTCGACCTCAGGCCTACTGTCATCTTGATAAATACGTCGTCAGAAGAGAAAGAGGAATTTACTGCCTTCTTGAGAGCAAACTGAGACGTCTTTGCCTGGCATTATCATGAGATGCTTGGTTTAGAACCTCAAGTTGTAGTCCACCGTCTCGGCATCGATCCATCTGTCAAGCCTATCAAACAGATATCAAGAAGGTTTAGGCTTGATGTAGAAATGCAGATAGATGCTGAGGTGACCAAACTCAGGCAAGCAGGTTTCATTCGTGAGGTCAAGTACCCAAAATGGCTGACGAACATTATCCCAGTCAAGAAGAAAAATGACCAAATCAAGGTCTGCATTGACTTCTGCAACCTGAATGCCACTTGCCAGAAGGATGAATTGCCATTGCCGTGTACGGAGATGCTCATCGACTCCACAACTCACTGCTAAATATTCTCCTTCATGGATGGATACTCCGGGTACATTAAGATATGGATGACACCGAAAGATGAAGAGGCCACCGCCTTCTTTACTCCCAAAGAGATATTCTTCTACACGACCTTTCGGGTTGGAGATTGCCGGTGCTACGTATCAGAGAGCAATGACGACCATCCTCAAGGACATGATGCATTAGGAGGTGGAGTGTTATGTGGATGACTTGATGGTAAAATCTAAGAAGAAGAAGCTCATATGCAAGATCTTGAACCCATTGAAATGTGTGTTTAGTGTGCACTCAGAAAAGTTCTTGGGGTTCATTGTTAGACACCGAGGGTTGGAAGTTGAGGCAGCTAAGAACAAGGCTATCTAGGAAAATCTACCACCAACTACATTGCGAGATCTACACTCCCTTCAAGGGTAGCTTGCTTATATCTGCATGTTCATCTTTAACTTCTCAGGTCGTTATAAACCCTTTACGCACCTGTTAAAGAAGGATACCCCAGTCGTGTGGGATGAAGCATGCCAAGCAGTGCTTGATGACATCAAACGATACTTACTCAACCTTCTAGTGCTCTCTACACCGCTGTTGGGAAACCCCTCATCCTCTACGTGACTGCCCTTGATGAGTCACTCGGGGCATTATTAGCACAAAACAATGACGAGGGGAAAGAGACCGCACTATACTCTCTCCACTGCAGGATGCAAGGGGCTGAGAAGAATTATCCCCCTATTAAAAAAATGTGCCTGGCCTAATCTTTGCAGTACAAAAGCTCCACTACTACTTGCTCGGTCATAAAGTGAAGCTCATATCAAAAGCAGACTCTGTAAAGTTTCTTATGACACGCCCATTCTTTTCGGGATGCCTTGCTATGTGGGCATTATTGCTTACGGAATTTAACATCACATATGTACCACAAAAAGCTGTCAAGGGTCAAGCCCTGACTGATTTTCTTGCAGCACATCCTGTATCGGCAAAGTCTCCTTTAACAAGTGACCTCCTTGATGAAGAAGTATTATGTGCAGAACTTACTCATGTATGGGAGATGTACTTTGACAGGGCCTTCCAATCTGATCGCGGAGGTGTTAGAGTGGTATTCATGACTCTGAAAGGAGAGATACTTCCTCTATCTTTCTCTCTCACCGAAGTTGGTTCCCATATTGAGGCAGAATATCAAGCCCTTATAATTGGGTTGGAAATAACCTTTGATTTAGACTTAGAGCAGCTCAATATCTATGGTGATTCTAAGGTGGTTATTCAATAGCTTAAGGGGATCTATGACATGAGAAAAGACACTCTAAAGCCTTATCACGATACTGCAAAATCATACATGGCCCAGTTTGATGATGTATCTTTGACTCATATCCCCATGAAATTAAACTCGCAGGTTGATGCCCTCACAAAGCTTAGAGCTACAACTCAATTGTCCTCATCAAGGCCCACGCCTATCTGGGTGGTAGAGTGGAGATACATTGAACTGAGAACTGAAGTTGATGCTGATGATGAAAGAGTCCTCTTTCTTGAGTGCCTTCCTTACCCATTCGAAGCACTCTTATTAGCCAAAGAGGTTATTCAAGCTAAACAGGAATTGGCACAAAGTCAAGGAGAGGATATTCAAAAGCAAGAATCAGAGTTCTTCGATCTAATGTGTGTAGAAATTGAGCAGGTAGAAGATTGGAGAGAGTCAATCATCAATTTCATAAGGAATGGTAGACTGCTTGAACATCGTGCCAAACACAATAATGTGCATCGAATGTCTACCACGTACACCCTCCTCGAAGGGGACACTCTCTTCCGCCGGTCGTTTGATGGCATCTGTGGATTGCATCAATCCGACCGTAAGATCGATGAATGGATATGTAGATTGGGGTACTATTAGCCTTCAATGGTTGCTGACTCCTTGAACTATGCTAAGAGGTGTCAGGTGTGTCAAATGAACTCGAGCCTTATTCATCAACCTCCGGATCCTCTACATCCTGCAGTGTCATCATGGCCCTTTTCATAATGGGGAAAGGACATTATAGGACCTATAGATCGTCCTTCAACAATGGGCCATGTCTTCATTCTAACGGTTACAGATTATTTCTCAAAATGGACTGAAGCAGTCACACTCAAGCAATTTCTGAGGCTACGGTGGACAACTTCGTGCAGCATCACATCATCTACCAGTTTGTGGTGCTTGACCAGATCATATGTTACAACTGCCCTCAATTCAGAAGTCATCACATTGATCGCTAAGTTAGCCAGTTCAGTTTCGAGTGGCAGTATTCAACTATGTACTACCCTTGAGCGAATGGCTTATCCGAGGCTGTCAATAAGACTATGCAATGTTCTAAGGAAGTCAGTATCAAAGACAAAAAAGAACTGGCATGAGAAGATTCCTGAAGCGCTGGGACCTATCGCACTACCACGTGAAATGCAACTAATTTCACTCCTTATTCATTGTTGGTCTATGGAGGTGAAGCAATTTTGCCCCTTGAGATTCAACTTCCCTCGCTACGTGTCGCCATGCATCAAGGATTAACCGAAGATGAGAGAGTCAAGCTTCGTTATCAAGTGTTGAATGCACTCGACGGAAAGAGACCAGGAGCTTAGTAGAATCTCGAGCTCAACTAGGAAAGGATGAAGAGGGCTTTTGATAAGTCAATCAAGGTCTGTTCATTTACCCGTGGGGATCTTGTTCTAGCTGTCAAGAGGCCGATTGTTATGCATGGGCAGCACAAACGGAAGTTTGAACCTAAATGGGACGGCCCCTTTATAGTAAAAAACGTCTAGCCAAATGGGGATTACATATTGGCATACCCTAACAGACCTATGTCAATGGGCGATACCTAATGAAGTACTATCCTTGATACACTTTCAAAAGGCTTAATACATGGCAAGAAGGAAATACGAATAAAAAAAAAAGAGGGAAAGAAGAGGAGCAAGACGGTTTGAATGAAATTTAAACTCTTTTATTGCATTAGAAGGGGTTACAAGCCAAAAATCCCATTATTAGAGAGGTTACAAATATATTACGCAGCATTTCTCTCGCATCAAAGAAAACGAGAGTAGCTGTAATGAAGCATTGCTCTTGCATCTGAGGAAAAGAGAACGGCTGACCCCTGTGTTGCTCTTGCATCTGAGGAAAAGAGAACTAATATTCTCTTCTCTCTAATTTCTCTTCTCCATCTAACCCCTTTTACCTTTCTCTTTACTATAAAATATGCACTAAAAGTCCTCGTCAAGGAGATGTCGTAAGGCTGTCGAATTGACACGAACTCTATTATGTTAATTCTTCCATTTTCCTTTGAGTACACACGCACATGTGCACTAACCCTGTGATAAGGTGGGGTCCTCATACCCACTTGTCTGTATTCTAATGTATGTGTGTTGTTGCATGTAAGAAGAAACAGGTCATGGGAGACGATTCCAAATCAGCCACGGGTTAGCAGGGCATTCCACGTGATCTAAAAGGGCGCTCACGTGAGCAGCCCAAGTGTGTCACGAACCCACGTGAGGTGAGTCCCACCTCACAACCCAAATTCCTCTCTCACTGGTTGGTATTCCTGCCTGTGTCTCCTTTACGTTGTTCACGAGAGAGAGGTCTTAGGTTCTGGGTCCATCTCGAACCCAGACCCATGCCACCAGGTCGTCCCGACCCAAGGGACGAGATCGAGGCATCTAACCAGCTTAACAACTCCACTAGGGACACGCTACCCCATAGTCAAATCATCCTCCTTTGGCTTTTCTTTCTTCTCTTTCCTGCTCACTTATACACACGTGTCTTCGAGGTTGGTCAGCTCGTTCATCTGAGTCGGGGATTTTCTGATCCTCGCAATCGTGAGTATGCATTGGGAACAGGATCCATGAACCTCGTTTCTGACCTTTCTCTTGAGCATCGACCCTGTGTCATGCTCCCAGGTTCTGACTTGGATTAGTGTGAGGAGGAACCTAAAAGTCCCTCACTCCCCATCTCTTAGCATTGGTGGACCCTCCACTAATGCACCTTGCATGGAAGGCGCACTAGCCACCGCACACTGCATGCACCCTCCCTTCCTTTTCTACACAAGGCAGTCTGGCTATTAGTGCTCATGCGGGTTGCCATAAGGCCACCCTCCACTTTCTATCACATCGGGACCCTATAGCAAGGGGCTCAATTCATCAAGGAGGAGGCCCTAAGGCCCCCACCTCCCACACATGCATCAGAGCTCGCGGTCCATCCACTTCAGCCACTCTTCAAGGCAACCCTCAGGTTGCCTTGAACCACTGTCCGGGCTCAGGTCTTCTTGGACCTGGCCTTATGTTCCATTTGCATACATATCGCCCTACTCATGGAAGCCCTCTGGTTGTGCTTAGCCGAGTACACGAGAGACGTCCCCCTTGTCGCCCCTCCCAGCACATGTCTCCTCACTTGGGGAGGGGTCGTCACAAGGCCATACCCTCACAAACACATGCTTGTTGTATTCGTCCTCTTAAGTCCAAACTTACTACTCGAGCTCGAGTTGATCCCCAAGTCACCCAGAACCCTTCTGCAAGAGGCACACTCGCGCCACCCTAACAGATGACTCCAAGCTGCCCACCGAAAGGTCATATGCAGATATGTCTCCTCCCCCGTTCCTCCCTACTCCTTCGACAAATCGATCAAGTCCTGGTACTCAAAGACCTTCCCCAAGAGTACCCTTTTAAAAAACCTTCTTCCTACCAACCCTACCATTAGAGCTCACAAAAGAGCTTGAGGCAAGGGTCCTTTGGGTGATGAAGTCTTCCATTCCCCGTCTCTCCCATGCCAAGAAAAAATTCCAAGCTGACTCCTATTCCTGATCGGCATCCCTTGCCGCACCTCATGGAGATGCCTCGGTCATGTTTGAAGAAAGCGAATCATGCACAATCATGGTCTCGAACTCGGTTCTTGAAAACGGTATATCAGAGCCTGAGAGCCAAACATGATCAAGGCATGCGAATAGTGCTAAAAGAAGAACCAAAGGCACTCAGAGCAAGCAGTCTTGCTGATTCTCTGGCTGAGAACCCCTTTTATCCACTACTGGCGGTAGAAAAACCTGAATTGAAAGAGCCAAAATTCTGTAGGGTTGTCAATGTCGTAGGAGACGACCCAACCTTGCAGCCTCTATGGTGCCAATACCATCATGAACCTGTCCTGGCCCGATCAGCATACAAAGCTCGAGCTCAGTCGTGGCATGCTAAACCTCTACTGACAGACCTGCCAAACCCAGTTCAGCAGGTACGCCAAGCCCCGATCATACGAGAGATCAATCTCCTTGAAGAAACAATCAGCGTGATGGTCGTTGAAGAGCCTAATGATGATCAAGAAGATCATAGGAATCGGTTCAAGGACATGATGCGCAGGATGATGGAGAAGATCAAGCTCATAGAAAGTACCCAACTCCTTGGGAACTCATCTCTCTAAGAAGCCAATTTTCCTCATCCAGCCGATTTGGTTCCAAGGCAGCTAATTCCTTCGCATGATAATTCCTCCTCTTAGTAGGTTTCATAAGCTGACAACAATGCCATGGTCAATCGCAATTTGTGAGGTAGACAAATCCCAGGCGTTCAAGCTACAACCTTGTATCGGAAACCCTATCCTGCTGACATTGATCTGCTCCTGTGTCCCCCTAATTACCAGAAAGGGAGACTCCCGCTCTTCAACGGGATGAGTTCATCACACCAGCATATTGTCCACTTCTATTTGGCATGTCAAGAGACAACAACTGATGGGAGGCTTCTTCTCCGTCAGTTTGTTGAAAGTCCTAACGAGCCGGCATTTAAGTGGTATGCCCAACTCCCTTCGAACTCAGTGCAGACCTGGGAAGAAATAGAGCACTTATTCTACAAGCGCTTCTATATAATTGAGAGAGAAGTCCAGACTATTGAGCTTCTCACATTAACCCAGGGCTTAGAAAATCCAGTGGATCAATTCATTATAAGATGGAGAGATCTAGCTACATACCAAGCTACCCCCATGCTTAAAATTGATACGGTCCAAACATGTGTGCGTAACATGCGGTCGAAAATCTCCCTGCATGTTGAGGCATCAAACCCAACTTCTATATCGGATCTTATCTTCAAAGTAGTCTGAAAAGAGAGCCTCCTTATGCATCATGGAAAACTTCAAACCCCATCATCAAATGGGGAAAACAACCCAAGCTCTGGTAATGTTCATCCGATTTCTTGAGATAATCAATAAAAAGGAGTGATCAGTGCTGCTGTCACTGTTTCAGACCCCAAGAAGGAGTCACTACAAACTCTAGACTTCTCTATGGGGGTGAACCCTGTAAATGCTCAAGGAACGCCTCACGCGAGGCAGGGGAAACCTCAGTCCTACAATAAGGTGCCTCCATCTCGAAACCTCTACAAAAAAGACTATTGGCAGGAGCAGAAAAAGAACGTCTACAGCTTTGACTGAGAGTGGGTCCCGATTTTACTCCGAATGTTGATTGAGAAACAAATGAACTTGCTTGAGATGAAAAGGCCAAAGGATGCTAACTTCGTCACCCATAAGAGTTATTGTACCTATCATAGAATGCTAGGGCACCCTATTCAGAATTGCTTCACACTCAATGATCACAACGTGGCTTTAATCCAGAAGGGGTAGATACAGCTTGATAGTCTCAAAAAGGCATTCGGGGCAGTTGAAGCATCTCACGTGGTGACAGTTCAAGAAGAAGGCAAGCAAGAGTATCCTCTTGATGAACTACCACAGAACCTTCTTCAGGCTCTGTTTTGTATGATGCTTCAAGTAGGGATCATCGCACCAAAGCCATCAAGACAGCCCAGGCATCTCGCTCGTGGGATTGAAATCCTCTGGTGCCCTTATCACTAGATACTAGATCACGACTTGCAGAGCTTCAGATTCCAAGCCATAATCATAGAGAAAGTCCAAGGAGGACACGTCGTTGGCACTATCGTAGGGGATGATGCTCGAACCACCGAGCTGCCAACACAAGAGGTCACCCAAACACAGACCTCTTGTGAAAGTGCACTACCCGAGCCTTCAGATCTTGACTACCATCAAATTCCCAACCATGGCAGGTCTATCAAGGGAGAAACTGAATGAAATCCATGAAGAGGGAGGTTGTTCACCAAGCAAGGTCAGCCCCGAAGCCACGTGAACCTGGTTAACCTGGTCCCGTTCACAAAAATGGTAGAAGAAGATGAGCACCAAAGTCTGCCCACTGAAAGAGGAACTCCCTCAACCCCAGACAGAGGTTGAATCCCTCAAGCTCTTCCTCCATTGCCAACCCTGCAGGATTTCTTTCCTATGTCAGTCGCTTTCACTGACCAAGACCTGTAATGCAGTCAAGAAGGCATTTCTGATCCTTCCTCTGTTCAGGTTCCCAACATGTCCGATAAAGGTGACGACATAAAAAGCGCATCCAACAGTCTAAGCAGGGTAAAGACTAAAAAGATTCCCTGCAAACGTCCAATTCCGATGATGACGCTAAAAGCTATCCTGATCGATCCAATCTAAGTGACGACCTTAAAATCTCTCTCTCATCTTCTATTCCTAACTCTTCTAAACCTTCTTCTTATTTTTCAAACACGTCTTTTGTAGGTTTGACTCTCAAATGCTCTGACTTTGAGGCTCTTGAGAAAGAGTTGAAAAGTTGCAACATTAGTAGGTGGCATCAAAAACAGCTGAAGAAGACGGTGGCGCAAGCAGCTGGGTTCTGACAGTCCCTGACGCCTTAGCATCTCGCGCCAATGGAAAGGCTCCTCCTACAATTGAGGAACTCCTCAAGAGACCCAAGAATCCCAAGCCCAAGAAACCCCAATGGCATCCTGAGCCTGAATTCGAGCAACTATAGAAAGAGTCAAGAGGGCGGACCTTCCATTCTCACGATTCATGCCACATGGTGCAGGTCTCTGAGGCAGTGACCAACACTGACCCATCAATACCCAATAAAAATATTTGCGCATTCTCTTACTGGCACACACCTTGCCGAAAACCTCTGCAAGCCATGTGCCTTCACTACAAAAAAATTTGCACAAATCATTGGAAACACTACCGGAATTCCTAAAGTCCCGACACATTCCCCTTTACTAAAAAAGATGCCTGCAAACACACCGAAATCCCTGCCAGAATCTCTTCCTTTTTGTTGCTGAAAGTTCCCTCACACCAAGCCTTAGCTGTTTTTACCTTTAATAAAATGGTAAAGGGATATTACCCCCTTCTTATACCCCCGTGTGTCCCACTTCTGTCCCTCACAAAATAGGAAATGATGATAGAGTCCAGAAGAAAAAAGGATAATTGACCGGGCCAAACGGGCTTTGGCCCGAGCCCAAACCTGGATGTTTCTCTCCAACTCAACCCACCGTGAACAACTCTCCATCTCACCGTTGTACATGCAACCACCACCACGTGCGTTCACCACCATACACTTTCACTGCCATGCACGTTCACTGTCGTGCGTGTTCGCTGCCGTTCGCATTCACTACTGTGCATGTTCACCACTGTGCATGTTCAATGTAATGCGCATTCACTGCCACGTGTGCTCATCGATGTGCATGTCCTCTGTCGTGCATGTTCTCTGCAGCATGTGTCCACCGTCGTGCACACTTACTACCAAGCATGACCCTTGCACTGCTGAGCCAATTTTCACCGTCGAGCCCACCCTTTCTACTTCTCTGCCCACGCCTTTTGCATCACCTCCACACACGCCTCACCTAGCCAACCTGTTGTTGTGCGCATAGACAAAGGTTCGACCCTCAATAACCTTTCCATCCCCACTTGAATTATATTCATACTTCCCATCACATGCGTCCACTATATTCACCAGGGAGCCACATTTGCTCCCTACTCCCCAGTGAGTCCGATTCCGCCTACCATCCCTCACTGGGTCACCTTCATCTTCTGAACCCACCGCCCATAAATTGTCTCAGCCATTTTCATCCCCAGGTGAGTCAGACCACCATCCACAGGCCCATTCCCCATGGAGCTTCATCCACTTCACAGCTCTCAGAGAGTCCACATCTCATTAGCACCCACATACATGACAGCTCATACAGGGTCCAGGTGCATGACCCTAAACTATAGCACACGGCCTGGCCACATGATGTTAAACTATTTTGTCCCACGATCATGTTGCACGCCCCTGAACTATAGCGCACGTCCTGGCCGTATGATGTTAAACTTCTTTACACAACGGTCCAGTTACATGATCATAAACTATAGCACACGTCCTGGTCGCATGACGTTAAACTGCATTGCAAAATGGTTCAGTTGCAAGTCCTAAACTTTAGCACATGTAGTGGTAACATGACACTAAAATTACTTTGCACAACGATCTAGTTTCATGACCCTAAACTGTAGCAAATGTCCTGGCTGCATGACGTTAAAGTGCTTCACACCATAGTCCAGTTGCACGACCCTAAACTGTAGCGCACACCCTGACCGTATGTTACTAAACTACTTCACACCACGATCCAATTGCATGACCCTAAATTGTAGCACACGTCTTGGCTGCATGACACTAAAATGCTTTGCACATCGGTCCCGTTGCATGACCCTAAACTATAGCACACGTCCTGACCACATGACATTAAGCTGTTTTGCCCAGGTCATGGTCGCATGACCTTAAATATGCCTCTATACATGTGTGCCCCTCCACTGCATGCACTCCCTTTGCATGACGTTCCATGCATGCTTCCCCTAGCGGGCCCATCCACGTGTGCATACCACCTTTACTTCTTCCCCAGTGAGTCCATCTCCATTTCCCTTCATAAACTTGCAACATTCCCCAGTGAGTCGGGGCCCATATTTATGAAACCCTGGTGAGCCATTTCATCATCCATACTCATCGACAGCTAGGGGGCCACCCCTTATCCATCTTCCACACAAACATCACCCATCATACATAAATAGTCTGGTGCCATCTCTCCAAAGTGAGTCAAACCACCACCATACTCACCCATTGTCCTTCACAGACCATCATCCATCGCCATCACCGTCCAAGTTATACGACTTTAAAATGTAGCACACGTCCTGGCCTCATGATGGTAAATTTCTTCACACAATGGTCAAGGCTATATGACCTTAATTCATAGCCCAGCTCCTAGAGGCATGACCCTAAACATGCCCCCAAAAAAAAAACACATGTATGGTGTAAACCCAAAAGGAGAACGCCATGAATAAAAATGACGGACGGGCATGGTCCCGGGACCATGAGTAAGAGTGTTCCGTAAAATAAAAACCAGGCACGGTGAAAACCCGTAAAGGGCATCATGAGAAAAAATTGAAAAAAGGACGGACATGGCCATCAGGTCATGGGAAAAAGAGCCTAATAAATAAGTGGTTGATGAACACCATCTCTATGGCACCACTTCCCCTATCCAAGAAAAAAGTCGAAAGGACGCATGGACCAATACGCAGGTTGATGTCGTGCTCACCTCCATAGCTGGCTTCAGTTGGCATTTCAAGAAAAATCCTGGATAGTAGAATACCTTGATGTCGGAACCTAAAAACAAGATTTGTCGAAAGCAAGAAACTGTCAAACCAGGTCAAGCAAGTCTGGTGTAACAACAAACAATGCCACTCATGCATCCAATAGGATGTGGACTTTAAAATCATTTCGTCATACATCAAACGGGGTGCATACATTAAAATCATCCCTCAAGATCCCTCAAGGGTAAGAAACTATCAAATTAAGTCAATAACTACCCCCAGCAACTAGGGTAGATTCCTTTCAAGGCCACCTCGCCAAAATCCCTCCCTGGTCGGGCCAGACATTCAGGATAAGCCAACAAAAAGCCTCCGATTGGACTTAGCAGGATGGGGCCCATAGAGGTACCCTGCTTGTCAAAGCAAACCTAGTGTAGCAGCTGTTGGTTCATCAACATAAGGCCCCTATTCAAAAATGGCCTAGTAAGTAGTAAAGATTTTGACAGTTTCAAAACAGCCCCAAAACTAGCCAAGATCTTCATGAGTTCTCTCAAAAGTCTCCTGCTAAGTTTCATCACATTTCGACATGTTTAAGGTAGTGAAGATTGAGAAATAGTTCTAGTAGAATCGACCTCTAGCACCCTGAAACGGACCCTTATAACTAGAGCTACATTTCCAGTGTCTCAAATTGTTATGGGACTACCGCATTTGATCTAGCATGGTTGAAAACCCCAGGGATAAATTTCAGCTCAAACAGACGTGCCAAGAAGAAATTACAGGCGAAAGAGTGAAATAGTGGGAGCTGCACGCTCTTCCCGTGCAGCCACACTGCAACACTACACCATTGAAGGGACAGTCACGAGAAGTGACTTCCAACACTCATATCTTTGCCATACCACATCGGATCGCACTCAAATTTGGTGAGCATGTTCGTCTAAGCGATTCGATATGTGGCACTCCCCGTGACGATATCTCAGCATGAAGAAAAGCTAGAGAGAATTTGATGATCCATGAAGAAAGTGCAGGAAATTCAGCAGCATTGGGCCTCGTTCGAGCGGCCAAAGCACGTTGCTCACAAGCATGATCGACATTAGACCAATTCCATTATAGGCGTAAGGTCTCAGGCCACCTTTGACCCGAACCCCATACATGATGAACGATCGGATTCTGCACACGAAGCCGAAAAATAGACTGCAAATTTTGTTACCAGAGTCATTGATTCCGGCCAAAATTCCAAACTTGCAAAATCTTTATTCGGCCACGGATTCGAGCTGCATTTGATACCCCATGATCATAGCAGCATGCTCAGTATGTTTTAGCAAAGAAAACAAAGAAAAACATCAAGGAACGGACACACTATCAATTCGAAGTTTCCAGATCTACTCAAAATCCAAGTCACATGATTGTGCACGAAAAACATGATCCATAGCTAGAAATTGGTATCAAATCAGAAATTGGTATCAAATCAATCGCCATGCCGAGCTCTACAAGGAAAAAAATTATCTTACGATCAACTGGGCATCAGAACGACTCTGGGTCATCCATGCAAGATCACATAAGTTGTAGGGCAACATAGGGACTATTATGAAATTCCACAACTTGTTACGAAGGGGTAAATCTATCATTTTGCACCCTATTTTCTAAATTCTTTTAATTCAATTTAATCTTAATTTTAAAAAATTAGGGTTACTTTTGATTATCCATCCATGTTTGGGGCACACTTCTATATATATGGACCATCTTTATACGCAGAAAAGGAGGAGAGAGGACATATACATACACACACACACAAGAGAGAGTTTTCACTTAATACAAGTTTCTCTTTCATACCATTATGGTGTCACACTTGAGAGAGAGAGTGAGTGAGAGAAACTTTCGATCGGTACTCTTGGGGTTCAGGTAAACCTTCTCTCTTTCCCCTTTTTCTTTTCTTCTTCTCTTTCTTTTACCCTCTCTTCTACCTTTTCCTCATCAGAGTTTTTCGTAGATGTCGTGCATGGTAGTGGCAATGTCGTGCATGCCTCTCCCTCGGTCTCACAGGGTATGCATGACACTGAACATTCCATGCACGAGTCTCCTTCCCCTTCTACTCATATGTTTCTTCCTTCAAGTGAGGTCTGTAGACGGTGCTACCCAACGATTCACATAGATGTAGCTTTGATGTCTCGATGAAGAGCCCAGACGGCAAGGTTTGTTACCGCCCACAGGGGCCTCTCCCTGTCATGCGTCTAGTGTAACCGGTGATGCCTATCGCCACCCGCTAGGGGTTTTGAGCAACACCTTTCACCGTCCATGTGCTAGGTGCTCATAAAAAAACCATTCTCTTTGTGTCCCATGCCTATCGCCGCGTGACTTGGGAGAATTTATCGTCGTGTGCCTTGTCAGGAGCTAGCATCGTCCACAAGGGATGCGCCGTCTCGTGGGATTGCCCACCGTGATACCTACTGACGTCTGGATCTCTCCTTCTCTTTGTTATCTCGTTCATTCCTCTTCACCTCTTTCTCTTCTCACTTGACTGAGGGTAGACCTAGCCTATCACTGATGCGCCGACCTCGGTTTTGAGTAGTATTGCAACAGTGCTGGTCTTGTGAACCATGCTCGTCTTGCTACCACTTTGAGTCAGTGGCTTCTTATTGTCTTGCTAGTCTCGCCTCTCCGTCAAGCTCTCCTCTCCTTTCTATCTTTCTTCTAACCTTGCACTTCATCGCCTTCTCATGTGAACGCGCATCGTTCTAAGACAAGGGTGGGTCCCTTTGACCCACTTATCTTACAAATAAACCATAAAAGTGTTTTGCACAAAAATAAGAGGATTACAGTTCAAGGGAGGCAATTCCGAACCAGCTCGAGCAGCTGGGGGGGATTTTTTTGTGATCTAAAAGGGTGCCCACGCGAGCCAACTCGATTAAGTCCCGAACCCACCTAAAATTCTCTCCCATTGGTTGGTATACCTTCCCTTGCCCTTGAGCAAGGTTCCGAGAGAGTGATCTCAAATCCTGAGTCTACCAGAAACCTGAGACATGAGCCAAGATCATCTAGATCCGAAGGGTGATATTGAGGTACCTAACCAGCTTGGTGACTCCACTGGGGAATTACTACCCCTTAATCGGTTCTCCCTTGTTTGAATAATTTCCTTCTTTACTTTTTGCACCTACTTCTATGGCACTTGGGTTGATCAACCTATTCATCCGAGTCGGGGACTTCCTTATCCCTACACTCATGGCTCTCTCAGGGAAGCGAGCAGCTCAAGCCCCCTTCCTTAGTCTTCTTCTGAGTCAGGACTCACTGTCCGCCTCTCAGGTTCTCACTTGGACTGGTGCGAGAGGGGACTTAAGGGTCCCCGCCTCCCCGCTCTCTTGCTCTGGTGGACTTTCTGCCAAGGCCCCTTGCATGACTAGCACTTCTGCCGTCACACACCCAGTTACTTGAAAATCTCCTGCCAGTCCTACTACTGCGGTACGTCAGAAGGCCTCCCCATCAATCCCTGTGAAAGGCAAGCAAACTGTTGTCGCTCCTGAGGTCGGCCGCAAGGCAACCCTCCATGCTCCTTCACTACTCTGAGCCCCCACACTTGGAGGGTCAGTACACAGAGGCGGAGGCCCTAAGGGCTTCACCCCTCGCACACACTCAAAGGCTCGTGGTCTATCCACTCAAGCCACACCTCAGGGCAACTCTCACCTTGCCTTGAACTTACATCCAAGGCTAGGCCTCCTCGGGCCGAACCCTACATGCGCCATGCATTCACTTTCCACAGCTCGGGGCAGCTCTAGATCTATGCCACCTAGAGCATAGAAAAAGTCGACCACCTGGTCCTCCCTCCCAGCACACATGACTTCACCTTGTGAAAGATAAGCTCCCGCCTCGTCCTTCACAAGCACAAGTCTCGTCCTCCGCTAGACGAACCTATTGACCGAGCCTGGGCTGACCCCCAAGTCACTCAGACGGCTAACCCTAAAGGTGCACACGCACCATCTTTGCAAGTCCCTCTCAGATCCAGACTCAGGCAGAGTCACAAGCCGGCCCCTCTTTTCTCTGCCACTCTCTCGATGGCAAGCAAGCACCTCGAACCCTAGTACTCTAAGGTCTTCTATAAGAGTACCATCTTGAGCCAGCTCTGGGTCAATCGAACACCCTAGTCTCACAAAGGAATTCGGGGCAATGGTTTGATGTTGGATAGAGGCCTCCAACCTCCAAGACAAGAACCCAAGCTACACTCCATCCTGGGGCCCCACTCCTTGCTCCAGCTCATAGTCATGACCCTCACCTGTTCAAAGAAAATGGGGCAGTCTAGGTCTCAGGCTCTATTTTGGAACGAGGTCCACAGCCGCCTCAAGATCAAGCAGAAGAGAGGCCTACAAATTCTGACTAGGGAAGCCCTCAAGCCAGTTGAAGTCACCACCCCTGACGACCTCCTGCCTTGTAACCCATTTTTTGCTCTTCAAACTCCCCAACTTGAGCAAGTCTAGAAGTTTTGTTTGGTGATCACCACCCAGAAGCCACAGTCCCAAGATTGTCAAAAATCGATCCTCACAAGATCGGCATACAAAGCCCGAGTCCAGTCGTGGCAAGCTGTGCCCCTCCAGGCTGACTTGCCACATGTGACTCGCCAGCCTTGATAGTCCACTGCATCATCTGACTCTTACCTCCGAGAAAAAACTGTCGATGACATGATAATCAATGACCGAAACGAAGCTCAGGAGGAGCAGATGAACAAGTTCGAGGAAATGATGCAAGCCATCCTGGGGAAGATGGAGCACCTAGAAGCCTCCAGGTCCCCTTCTTTGTCTGATTCCCCGACTGGTGAGGACACAGCTCCTTGGCAGACCCCCCCACCAATCTCCCTAGACAACTCCCCTTCTTGCGGGGTCTCCCAAATAAACATAGATGCCATGGTCACTGATAGCCTCAAAAGTAAGGTCCCATGTATGTAGGAGATGTCACTCTACCAAAAGCCATATCCTTCGTACATTGAACAGGTGCCATTTCCCCCAAACTATCAAAAAGGGAAACTCCCCCTATTCAATAATACCATGTCTCCTCAGCAGGATATGGCCCACTTCCAAGAGGCCTACTGGGAGATGGCAACTGATGGAAGTCTCCTCCTCCGCCAGTTCATCGAGACTCTCGAAGGGCCATCCTTCCAGTGGTATGCTCGGCTACCACCAAACTCACTACACACTTGGCAAGAAATGAAGCAGTTGTTCTACCAACGTTTCTACGAAATCCAAAGGAACATGAAAACCATCGAGCTCCTCTCTCTGATGTAGGAGCTTGGTGAGCCGATTGACAAGTTCATCACCCGCTGGAGAGAGTTGGCAACTTTCCATGCCACTCCTATGAATGAAAAGGAAGCGGTCCAAACCTGCATACGAAACATGCTTCTCGAGATCATCCTACATGTCGAGGCATCCAATCCACCCTCCATGTCTGGCTCATCTCCTAGGTAGTTCGTATCGAGGGATTACTCAAGCACCATGGCAGCCCTCTTTAGCTACCTGTCGACTCAAACCCTCGCTCCAATACTCGAGGCAATCAAAAGGCAGTGATCAGCACGACCGTCACCATGACGAACACCAAAGGCATGGCTCTTCAAACTCTCGACCTCTCTAAGGCACAGAGGCCTCAGGCAGGTGATAAGCAACAATCCTACAATGCGGTCTCGCCTCCTAAAAACAGTAAACGAAATGACTACTAGACCCAGCACCAGAACAAGGTTTACTCCTTTGACACGGAGTGGACCCCTGCACTGCTCCAACTGTTGTTAGAACAGAACATCATCTAGCGCCAAGGGTCACCTACACATCAGACCATCAAAAGGTTTTGCATGTCCCGATCACTCTTCTAAAGACAGAACTGACACACCAATCACCACGGAAGGTGCTCCAAGTCTCGTCCTCCCTGAACAAGGGGAGAGCCAACAGCCAAAAGAAAGTCATACACTTCTCAAGAGTCATCGAAAAAGTACAGGCCGACAAGAGTGAGCTCACTGGCTCTCAAGAATAAGACCCCATGGCAGAGCTGAGGAGCAAGGCGCATATCCTTCAGCATTAATTGAAGGCTATGTGTGTTGCTTCATAACACTTAAAGGAGATTGTCCCTGAGACTAAGACTTACGACGAGCTCAAAAGCAATGTACCTCAAATTGAAGCCAAAGCTCCCCCGGACTGAAGCTTTAACAATGAGCAGGCTCATCAAATCATGAGAACCTTGAATTATGTGCCCTTCTCCAATCAAGCACTCAGGGGTAAGGAAGAAAATGCTCCACCATTCGAGGTCATTGAAGCCACATAGGCTGCCATAAGATGAAATAAGGAGTGGGCTATTCTTTCTTGTCTCAAACCATGAAAGGGCAGAAGTAGTGAAACAAAAGAAAAGAGAAGAACAAAAGTCGTTCCATTCACAAGAAAGAGAAAAGAGTCATTGCATTCATCAAGGATAAAATATTACAAGTGCCTTTCCTTTACAAAAAAAAATACAAAGAAGGAACTGTCAAAAGTGGTCGATAACCCGCTCTCTACATTCTTTGGTTGAAGCCTTCACTCGCTCAATCTCGGCCCTCAATTTGGCTGCCATATTAGCCTCATGGTCCACTAGAGCCAGCTGCTTCCTCAAGGAGTTCTCAAGGTCCAGTAACTTCTAGCCTAACTCCTTGTCCATGGCTTCCCAGGCTGTTGTCTCCTCTTCCAACTCCTCAAGCGCTCACGCCCATTTAGCAATTTTTACCTTCATGGCCAGTACCTTGCCATGGCACGTCACGACTGTCTCGGCAAAGGAGGACCTCTGGGAGGTGGTAGCATCTATTTCCCTCACATGGACATCAACTAACTCTCATTCTTGCCTAAGGGAATTCTTTAGTCATTCCATCTTCGAATCCTCTAGTTGCTTGATAGCCTCCTCTGTCCTCAAAGCCTTCGTCCTCTATCCCACTAGCTCATTGGCAATGCTGTCGAAGTAAGGAGGTGCTTCAGGCACACTCCCTACGGTGACCCCCCCTCAACTGTGAAAGCATTGTGTTAATCTCTTTCAGGGGCAGCTCTTTCAGCTTTTGAAAACCAGCTCGCAACGTTTCGAAGAAAACACCCCGTATTCCACTGAAAGTGTGCCTGAGCAGCATGGTAAAAGCAACCACAACAGCAGGAATCCCCGCTGCAACCAAAGCCTCAGGCTCCCCAAATTCAAGAGCAACCTCATGCTGCTCTGACACTTCAGCAACGGCTTCCTTGCTTTGGGCCTCGGTCATGACCACACCAGGCTTGACCCTTTCATGAATAAGCACCATCGCTTCGTCCTCTACAGGCACTATAACCACAGCCAAGGCATGACTGGCCTCTTCGCTTAGAGCCACTACCTTAATCTCTTGATGGCCAACAGCAGCTTCCTCCTCTAAGGCACGACCACTTCCCATGGCCCCTCTTCTCGAACCATTCCCACCTCAGGAGGTTCGACACCCTCTCCCTCTCCTTCGTTGCCCTTGTCGTCTGCGGTGATCATTTCAGCAACATGCTCCGCCATGGCGCTTGCCTCCTCTACGGTCGTGGGTGCTACCTCTGGACCCTCCAAGCCTAGCCCTTAGGGCGTCTTACTTTTGCCCGCAGATGCATTGCTCGAGGCAGCCACCTCATACTTCTCGGATGGCCCCTATTCGATTCCTTGGCCCCCGTCTCTTCTATTATCATCAGCTCTATTGAGATTTCCCTTTCCTCGGTAGGTTCGGCAATTGTCAGCACCCCAACGGCCCTCTGTGCCTCCACCACCTCGTTAGGAGTTGTCCCATCATCCCCATCGACCACCATTGGGGCTGAGCCCTCCCCTTCAGCCTTAGGTGTCACTTCCCGTTCTGAAGCAATTTTGATTGGAGCAGTAGGCTCCGTGGAATCTACTCAAGTCTCTGAAGATCCAAGAGAAGATTCGGGTGAAAGAGAAGGTGAGGCCTTGAGAGAAGAAGGCAACGGGGAAATATCAAGAGACGCACAGCCCTTCGAAGAAGCCAAGTGTGAGGAGCCATCTTCGGACTCACGAATGACTGTGACCTTACGCCCTTTGTGCTCTGAGGCCTTGATTGCCTTCATGGCTGGGGCACAAGGAGTCCCAGAGGCAGCATGCTTTTCCTTCTTCCCCTTCATCGGCTTGGGCTGAGTAACCTGCCTTTCCTTCTTCCCCTTCGTCGGCTCGGGCATGGCAACTGACTTTGTCTTCTTTCTTATTGTTGGCTCAAGTGCAACAACCTGTCTTTCCTTCTTCACCGGCTCGGACTCAGCAGCCTGCTTTTTCTTTTTCCCTTACGTCGGCTTGGGCTCAGTAGCTTTCCTTTTAATTTTCACCAGTTCATGCTCGGAAGCCTGCTTTTTCTTCTTTCCTTTCTCTGGCTCAGGTGAAGTAGCCTGCCTTTTCTTCTTTGCCAGCTCGACAGCAGCAACCAGCTTTCTCTTTTTCCCTTACGCCTGCTCAGGCATGGCAGCCATTGAAGTCCCAAACTTGGAGTAACTAGCAGCTAATTTGCTATGAGGGCTGCTCCCTATCAGCTCATTTAAGTTTTGAACCGGATGCCCTTCATACCTCAAGACATTACTGCCTTCCTTCCATTTGAAGATCTCAGAGATGTAGTAGAAAATACTCTCTGTCTTCTTCTCTAAACTAATAAACCTTGGCAAAGACTTGTCCACAGTAAGTCGGTGAGGCCGTTCGAGTATACGCCAGTCACAAGGAAAGCCTAGGGTAAAGATTTCTCCTAGGGGAGGGGTCTTAGCCAATTTTCACGATCGGGTGTCTTGGCTCCAACGGCCATCCTCCCCTTTCTAAGGGAGGTCTGCATCCCAGTACCCCTTGTTCATGATTCTCCACCAATGATCGTGGCCTTGGTCACCCATGCCATTCTGCCAAAACGAGGCAACACATACTTGTTGACCATGGTGGCTTCCGAGCATGTGGCCCAAGCAGTACAAATGTGCCTCGGGAGCTAACTCTCTCGGCGGGTTCCTAATTCATCCTTCTTCCAATGGGTCGCCTTGCTATGCCGCTTCTCAATGAGCATAGAGAACGGTTGCCCCTGATCCAGCCCTTGCTACCAAGTGAACTGGTGAGGAAAGTAGCCCTCAAGCTTCACACCATGGACAGTGTGATAGACGAGAAAGCCACCTCTGACACTTAGCATATACATCAATTCTTTCGGGCTGGTGAAGTCACCATCCAAGTGATGATGCAGCTCATCGACGTACACGTGGTCGATGAGGCTTCCAACTGGAAATGCCACCTAGGTCATGTGGAGGTGGTCGTTAAAAATAGGCTGCGAGCATGATCCGGGGATGGAAAATTTCCTTCTGCCCGGTAATTTTCAACAAAAATGGACACATGTTGTCCTCCAACTGCTTGGTTTTGAGGTACGTGTCCTAACAATAAGCTCCAAGCCAGCCATACACATAATGAGCTGGGAAAGAAGTCTTGAAATCTCTCGAGAAGACCGGCCCCTCTTCTATGACATTCCCCCCTTCCTCCCCTTTATACGGTCTGCCCCTAGAAATGGCACTTAGGCCATAATAAATATTGCATAGTACAAGCTGTGCAAGCTCATCTTCCCTCTCCTGTGCCATGTCACAAGCCACTTAAAAGGTGCCAGGATGAATAACATCTGACCCTCCCGATAGGGCAAATTTGCCCAAGAAAAGTGTCAAGTAAGCTGCCAAGAAGACATGTTTATTCTTCTTTCACAGCACATAAACTTGTGGGGTTTCCTTCCCCTCTTTGCTCGATGACAGACCAGCTTCATCTGTATAGTATCCATAAAAGAATGCTACCAACATGGCAAAGGTAACCCACCCCTTCTTGGGCTCATCATATAGTTGTTGATAAATCTTGAACAACTCTCAAAGCCCAACCAGTGGGTCTTCTTTACCTATCTTCTCTCCTCCAAAAATGATAGAGTTTGGAGGAATAAACACGTCGTACAAACTACCCAATAGCTGTAGCCACCAATGATGTACAGGTCCGTCAGTGAAATCCCTGCCTCTCAGTGACCGAGCAGCCATGTATTGCTAACATGGCTCCAAGTCTCCAACAACACTTTGACAGTGTTTGAAAAATTGTCGTAGTAGCCCACCAAGCACTAGAGGGCAGCCGGTAAAGAAGCCAGTCTCAAAATATCTCTGAAATCCCACAGCACTTTCAGGGTCCAGGAGGAATACCCCTTTAGGTCCTGGTGCTCCCCTTGTACCTGCAGACCGGAAGAGGACTATTGCATGCCCGGGGTTTCCAAGTTTACATTAGAGGCTACATTTCGGTGCAGGCAATGCAGAAGGCCTACCCCTTCCTTTATGCTCAGGGCTTCATCATTGTCTTCCCTCGTCACCAACTGAACGGGGACACTCACAAAGGTGACTCTCAAAGGACACTTGGGTTCATATAAGGCTGAGGTGCACCATATCAGCTCACCTCTCACCAAGCTCTCGCTAGTGAATGCATTAGTACTGAGCTCCCCTTCTCGCAGGAGGTTCTTCACGTCTGGAATAGGCCTCGAAGAATCGACCATTAGAACAAAAGCAAAAGGCACTAGACGACCATGAAGAGACAGTGCTCACCAGGGCAAGACTATCACCGTCTTCCCACTAAGATGCTATTGTTGTCCCGCAGTCAAAGGCAAGACTATTGTCGTCTACCACTAAGAGGGAATCGTCGTCTCGCAATCAATCAAGGACTATCGATGTCCAGCGAACCAAGGAGTATTAATGCCTCACTCCAACAGTTAGCACATGCCGCACGTGGGTCCCTTGCAATCTAGACACGCCACCTGACACTTGCAGTGTGTCGTGTCACCACACGTGGGGAGGGCGACCATTCATCATCCCATCACTCCTCACCTCCTTGACCGTTATGGTCTCTTAACGCTTTCTCTGCTCGTCCTGAATCCACTCCCATCCACCGAGAAGTCCCTTTCCTGCTTCCTGCTTGCTACCGTAGTTAGCGAAAATCACTGGAAGTCCCCAAAAGACTTCCTTGAGACCCTGCAGATTGCCCTTCACCCTGGTTTCCCACTTTAGCAATTCACCAAATCTCACTGGAATTTCGCTAAGTTTTCGGTGAGCTCAATGCAGCACCTTCTCTCTCTCCAACAACCAGAGAGCTGACAGAGCCCTCTGAAGTCTCTGCAACCTCTCCTTCAGCTGCAGAACGATCAGAGGTGTACTCGAACTCCAACAGGGCATGTCTGCAAATTTTTTCAAGGCCTCGAGAGACCCTCTTCCTTGCTCAGAAAGTCTCAACAGTTGCTGAAAATTCTTTGTAATCACACTGCGAAGCATCGCACCTCTTGAAGCTTGCTAGAAAAATCCCTAAGGACCTTTCTCTACAAGTTTTGATCAATAAGTGTGGTTAGGTGCCTCAATCTCGCCCTCCAGATCAAGGTGATCTGGTGGCACATGTCTCAGGTCTCTGGTTGTCCTGGGATTTGAGATCGCTCTCTCGAAACCTTGCACGAGAGCAAGGGTAGGTATACCAACCAATGAGAGAGAAATTTTAGGTGGGTTTGGGACTTACTTAGCTGGCTTGCGTGGGTACCCTCTTAAATCATGAAGAAAGTCCCCCCAACTACTTGAGCTAGTTCGGAATCGCCTCCCTTGACTTGTAACCCTCTTATTTTTCTACACAACACTTCTATGGTTAATTTGTAAGTCAAGTGGGTCGAAGGGACCCTCCCTTACCTTAGGGTAATGTATGTTCATGGGAGAAGGCGATGAAGAGCAAGGTTAGATGAAAAATAGAAAGGAGAAGAGAACTTGATGATGAGACTAGCATGATGGTCAGAACTTGTCGACTCGAAGTAGTAGCAAGATGGGCATGGTTCACTGGACCAGCAAGGCGGCAATACTACTCGAAACCGAAGTCAGCACGATAGTGCTAATCTAAGCCTACCCTCAGTCAAGTGATAAGAGAAAGGGGTGAAGAGAAGAGGGTGAGGCGGCAAAGAGGGGGCAAGTCTGGACGTAAATAAGCATCACGATTTACAATGCGAGGAGGTGACACGTCCTTTATGGATGGCGCTATCTCCTAACAAGGTGTACGGTGATGGTTTCTCTTTGATCGCATGACGATAGGTGTCGGACATAGGGAGAACGATGATAGGCACCGGATGCATGGAGGAAGCTCGCAAACGGCGATGGGTGTTGTCAAGACCTTTAGCGGGTGGCGATAGGCATCACCGTCTACGTTAGATGCATAGCAGAGGAAGACTCCTGCAGGCAGCAACACACTTTGCCATCTAGGTTCTTCACCAAGGTACCAAAGCTACGTCGTGGGCAGTGATGGGTAGCGCCCTCTACTAACTTCACTGAGAGAACGAGACAGATGAGGAGGTGGGGAAGAAGAGTCTCCCATGGTGATACTACTGGCATGCACAGCTTGTAAGACCAAGGGAGAGGCATGCATGGCACTGCCACTCTGTGTACGACCTCCACGAGGGACTCAGACAAAGAATAGGGAGAAGAGAGGGGAGAAGGGAGAGAGAAGAAAAAAAGAAAAAGATGAGATAGAAGATTTACCTCCACCCTAAAGATACCGATAAAAAATTTCTCTAACCTCACGCTCTTTCTCAAGTGTAACACCACAATGGTAAGAAAGAGAAACTTGTATTAAGTGAAAACTCTCTCTTATGTGTGCATGTGTTTGCCTCTTCTTTTCTTTTTTTCTATATACAATGATGGTACATATATATAGAAGTGTGCCGCAAACATGGGTGGATGATTAAATGTAACCCTAATTAATTAAAATTAAGATTAAATTGACTTAAAAGAAATTAAAAAATAGGGTGCAACATGACAGATTTTCCCTTCTTAATAAGTCATGAAATTTCAGAACAGTCCCTGTGTTGCCCAAGGACTTGCGTGTTCATGCATGACTGATCCGGGCTCATTCTGATGCTCGGTTGATCGTAAGATGATTGTTTTCTTATAGAGCTTGGCATGGCGATCAATTTGATACTAACGTCGATCCATAGATCGTGTTTTTGGTGCATGATCATTTGACTTAAAATTTGAATAGATCTTGAAACTTTGGATGGATAACGTGTTCATTCCTTGATTTTTTTGTGTTTTCTTCACTGAATCACACTGAGCATGCCGCTACGATGACAGGGCACCAAACACAACTTGATTCCGTGCCCGAATGAAGATTTTGTAACTTTGGAATTTTGGCCAGAATCAAGGATTTTGAAGATGGAATTTGTAGTCTGTTCGTTGGCTTCGTGTGCAGAATCCGACCGTTTATCATGTATGGGGTTCAGGTCAGAGATGATCCGAGACCTTAAGTCCACAATGGAATTGGTCTCACATCGATCGGGCGCACGAGTGGTGTGATCGAGGGACGCATGGTGCTACTGAATTTCTTGTATGTTCTTCATGGATCAACAACTTCTCTCTAGCTTTTCTTCACGCTTGGGTATTGTCACGGGGCATGCCGCATATCGAATCGCTTATCTTGACTAGACGAACATGCTCACAAAATTTGTACGTGATCCAAAGTGGGATGGCTTAGATATGAGCATCAAAAGTTACTAATCGTGACTTTTCCTCTAATAGTGTAGTGTTGCAGGGTGGCTGCACAGGAATAGCTTTTGTGCGCGATCCTCCTATTTCACTCTTTCACCTATAACGTCTTCCTGGAGTGCCCATTTGGGCTGAAACTTGACCCCCGAGGTTTCAACCATGTTGGATCCAATGTTGTTAGTTCCATAGCAATTTTAGATGATGAAAATGTAGCTCTAGTTATAGGGGTCCGTTTCAGGGTGCGAGAGGTCGATTCTATCAGAACTGTTTCTCAGTCTACACTGTATTAGATATGTCAAAATTCAACAAAACTTGGCAGGAGATTTTTGAGAGGCCTCATGAAGATCTTGGCCAGTTCTAGAGCTGTTCTGAGACTTTGAAAATTTCCACTACTTGCTAGGCCTTTATTGAGCGATGGCCCCATGTTGATGAAAAATACCTTCCTACAGCATGCCCCACCGAATGTTGTGCTTCGAGAGAATAGAGAAGTGCAATCATCAGGAAGTTTGAGGGATCTTATCAAAGTCCACACCCTCAAGAGACTATCTGCGGTTCCATAGCATGAGGCCTTTATCAAGACCTCCTCGTACCGAACCAGGCCTTTTGTGAAAGCCAAATGCTACGAACCTTTTCTAAGCATTGTTTGCTTCTACCCCAGGTTTGTCTTTGATGCTCAAGGTATCTCCTGTAGGTCTCGTCTAATGGGGTCCAGTCGGGGGCTTCTAACCCAACCCAAAATTCTAGTCCCATGTAAGCTAGGGGGTTCGGCGAAGACTACCCTGAAGCCTGTGGAAAGTTAGACCCTGGCTTCATTAGTTTCTTGCCTTCACGATGGTTCTTAGAATTTTTTGAGGGATCTTTTAGTCATCATCCTCCCTCTCAAGGACTCTTGTTATCATTAAGAGATCTTAGGCGGCTCTCACTCCCTTATGAGCCATGTCGTGGGGGATCTTATGCGGCTCTTACCCCCTGGTGAGCCATTGAAACCGGGGAGATCTTATGAGGCTCTCACTCCCTGATGAGCCATGAAAATGGGGAGATCTTATGTGCTCTCACTCCCTGACGAGCCATGTCACCAGGGTCTTATGCGGCTCTCACCCCCTGGTGAGCCATCGAAATCGAGGAGATCTTATGAGGCTCTCACTCCCAAATAGGCCATGAAACTTGGGAGATCTTATGTGCTCTCACTCACTGATGATCCATGTCACAAGGGATCATATGTGGCTCTCACCCCTGGTGAGTCATTGAAATCAGGGAGATCTTATGAGGCTCTCACTCCTTGATGATCCATGAAACTTGGGAGATCTTATGTGCTCTCACTCCTTGATGATCCATACTGGGGTGTCAGCTGAGACTTTGGAAGTTCGTCGACCTGCTTTGTCAGTCCAAGCACCCTTTTCACAGGTTTTCACTTGAACAGGGGAAGTGGTGCCCTGAAGACGGTTTTCACCAACTTATGTTATTTTCGGGCTCTTTTACTCATGAATTTGTGGCCATGTTCACCCTTTTCATCCATTTTTTCTCATGGTTCCCTTTTGGGGTTTTCACTGTGCCTAGGTTTATTTTTCCACAAAACTCTCTTACTCATGATTTCGTGACCATGCCCATCTGTCACTTTTACTCATGGCCTTCCCTTGTCTAGGTGTACACCATGCCTAGCTTTTTGAGAGAATACGTGTTTTAACGTGCCTTCGAGACCTACGTGAAGCCTTTTAATGTCATGCAGTCAGGATGTGTACTATAGTTTTAGTGTCATACAGTTGGACCATTGTGGTAAGGAATGGCAGCTTGTAAAGTCCATGGAGTGAGTCTAGTGATGACATTGACCCACTTGGGGAGGCGACATGAAGTTGCCTGTAAAGAGTTGATGAAGAGTAAGTGAATGATGGCGACCCACTAACCATGGGTAAGACTCCCTGGGAAATGAGATGAAAGATGGTGAAGATGGCCTGCGCACATGAATGGGCCGGCTAGGGAAGACGTGCATGGCGATGCATATAAACAGTGTGTACGCATACATAGACTTACTGGCGAGGTAATGGACATGACGTAGGTGGTCTGAGCACACGAATGGGTCGGCTAGGGAAGACGTGCATGAGAAGAAGAAGAGGGTATGTGCACATCAATGGGTCGGTAAGGGAAGGCATGCGTGAAGATGCACGCAAAAAGGGACATGTGCACGCACATGGGGCGTCTTTAAGATCATGCCTCCTGAACCTAAGTGAAGCAGTTTAACATCATGCAGCCAGGACGTGCATTATGGTTTAAGGTCATATAGCTTCGACCGCGGTTACGTAGTTTAAAGTCATGCAGCTAGGACCGTGCAATTTAAGGTTGTGCGACTAGAGCTCCGCTATAGTTTATGGTCATATAGTTTATATCATGGCTATGTAGTTTAAGGTCATGCAACATGGATCGAGCATGGGTCGCCTTGTCAGTAGGGCTGCATGGGGGGATAGGTATGTGGATAGTAATCTGACTCCCTAAGGATAAAGATAGTTAAGGCTATCCACATGTGAAAGGATGCTGATGAAGGTGGTGACCCTATGAGGGGTAGTTAACGGGAGAGGCCTCACTATGGATTAGGAGGGACAGTGTGGCTCCACGGGGATGATGAATATTGGTGTGCATGGAACTCTGAAAGGTTAGAGTACGGATGAACCCCACCGTGGGTTGAAGGAAGGACGACACTAACTCTCTGGAGAAGATGGATAAGTACGAGCCTTACATACATCTAACTCCATTGGGGGTCTAGTTGGAGTTATGCATATGGACCATTTGTCACGCTGCGCATTACAGTTTTAGGGTTTGGTAGCTAGAACCATGGCTGTACAGTTTAAAGTCATATAGCTAGGACAATGCAGTTTGTGATATAGTTTGGACCGTGGTGCTAAGCCTTTTAACATCATGCGGCTAGGACAAGCACTATGGTTTAAGGTCACACAGCTGGACGTTTAAGGTCATGTGACAAGGACTTTGCTATTTCAGGTCGTGCAACTAGACCTCTGCTACTGTTTAAAGTCATATAGTTTCGACCATGGTCATACAATTTTGAGTCGTGAGACAAGGACTATAGCTATACAATTTAGGGTCATGCAACATGGACCGTGGCTGTGTTGTTTAAGGTCATGCAGCATGAACCGTGGCTGTGCAGTTTTAGGTCATGCTGCACAAACCATGACTGTACAGTTTAAGGTCTTGTAGCATGGACCGTGGCATAGTGAGGGAAGCGACTCCATGGGGAATAGAGTCATCTCCAGAAATTGGGCTCACTGAGGAGCTAGATTTTGGTGAAGGGAGTGAACTTCCTAAGGATGTGGGAAGATGGATCGAAGGGAAGTGTCAAGGCATGCACACGACACTAAGTGTGGGTTAGCCCATACATCAGTAAGTCGAGGCAGTGCGTTAAGTCCCTTGACGGAGCTTGCAGTAGTCGCCCTTAGCAAATCGCACGGTGTTAACTCTTTTACGAGGCATGTGGTAATAGCCTTCTAATGAAGCACTCGACGAAGGTCTTGACGAGGTGCGCGACAATGATCCCCTTAACGAGGCACGTGGCGATGACCATTGGAGGGAGCACACAGCGATGACCCCAGGAGGGAGCACACGACGATGACCTCAGATTGAAGTGCTCGGTGAAAGCCTTAATGTGGTGTGCGGCACTAGCCTCCTGACGTGAGGCATGCGACGATGATAGTTCGGGTCTCAGGCTTGGCTTGCCTCGGCTTGGTCCTATTGCCATCAAGAGCTAAGGACTGAAGCATCATTATGAGTTTGTTGAGGGTAGTCCTTGGCACTGCGGGGTATAAAAGTTGGAGAAACCCCACATTACTCTTTTACTGAAGGGTAAAATAGTAGAAGGGCTTTTTATAGAGAGAGAGAGAGAGAGAGAGACAAAGCTCTTGGCGAGGGTTTTTCGGGAGCACTTCCCGACCAAGACTTGCAGAGATACGTCCTTAAGGATTTTTTTAAGGAACTTCAAGAGGTTTGAAGCTTCGTAGTGTGATTGCGAAGATTTTTCAGCAAGTGTCGAGGTTTTCTGAGCAAGGAAGAGGACCTCTCGGGGCCTTGGCAGAATTTTTAGAGGTGCCTTGCAGGAGTTCGAGTGCTTCTCCGGTCATTCTGATGCTGAAGGGGAGGTCACAAAGAGTTCAGAGGGCTCTATCAGCTATTTGGTTGTCGGAGGAGAAGGAGAAGAGGTTGCATTGAGCTCACCAAAAAAAAAGTAGAATTTCGGTGGGCTTTAGTGAACTGTTGAAGTAAAAAACCCTCGGTGAAGGGCAATCCGCATGGTCTCAAGGAAGTCTTCTAGGGATTTCCGGTGGTTTTTTGCTAACTCCAAGAACGAGCAACAGGCGGAAAGGTTTTTTTTTTATTTTTTTTGCAATATTTCTAACCATAAAAAAGGGGAAAAACAAGGTCAGATGGGAGGTTCCCATTGGGCAAAAAAGTGTTTCTGACTAGGAGAAGCCACGCTAGTAGGGGAAAGAACAGGGCCGAGCGGAGATTCCCAGGACTTGGAAGTGTGTTTCCGGTGAATACCTGAAGGATTGTGGGGAAGGGAAAAGGTCACAGGAAGGTGGACCATCGGTGAGGGGTGACTATTGGGGGAACCAAAGAGGCATCAATACCCCCCGAGAATTGGGACCATTGGGAACTTGGGTGCTTCAAAGTCACGCATGACATTAAGTCGTATGCGGTGCCGCCTTCATAAGTCCTTGGGTCATACACGGTCATAGACACATTTGGGGATATGAGGCTTGCGGTGATAGTCTCGTACTGTGTGAGCCTGACCATGGTGATGATAGGATGCGGCATTAGGTTGTGCCTGGCGATGACTTCTGATGACAATGTCTTGTGGGGGTCAAAAGTGATAGCAAACGGGGAGGCCTTGCCACTGTGTTGTGTTGGGAGCTAAGTCTTCCAGCAGAACAGGGAAGTCCATATTATTCTATGGAAGGGCGTCCACTATGAACAGGGTATGCCCTCCATCGTAGGCCAGTTCCTTGCCAGAGAAGTCCGCCTTGTATATTTGATATACTTGTCAGATGAATTGAAGCTGACTCGGAAGTCATTAGATTTTTCTGTTGGCCTATAACCATTCTCCTTGGCGAGATCGAGGCAAACTTCTCCAAGTGGTTTTGCCACTTCATCATGGGCAGGCATTTCTTTGGTGGGTTTGTTTCTTCTGTATGTGGAGGGCATTTCTCATAGCCAGTAACCGTCCTCTTATACTCAGATGCAAGAGCAACGCCGCTGGCTTTGGTTTGCAACCGTATTCTTATCCTCAGATGCAAGAGCTTTGTAACTTCCCTAATAATGGGCCTTCGGTTGTAACTTGTAAATTTTTCTAATTCAATGAAAGAAATGAATTTCTTTCAATTGGCTTGATGTATCTCATTTTGATTTCTAACATTTTGTTGCACACACCCTGCTTTATTGCCATGTTAGGGATAATACTTCTTTAAATATTGCCCATTGATAAGAGGCATCACCTCTTCTCCGTTAGAGTTTGTCAGTACATAGGCCCCACTCGGTGTAACCTTCTTGATTACGAACCACTTAGGTTCGAACTTTCCTTTGTGGCTCTCGTGCATGACGATCAGTCTCTTGAAGGCTAAGACTAAGTCCCCACTAGTGAATGAATGAACCTTGACAGACTTGTCAAAGGCTCTCTTCATTCTTCATTGATTGAGGTTGAGATTTTGTTGAGCCTCTAGTCTTTTTTCATCGAGGGCATCCAGCTCATGGTAAGGGAGCCTGACCCTCTCGTCTTCAGTTAGTCCCTGATTTTTAGCAATACAAAGTGAGGGTATTTGAATTTTGAGGGGTAGGACCGCCTCACCCCCAAATACCAGGGAGTAAGGGGTGGAGTTTGTAGCATTGCGAGTGGTAGTGTGATAGGCCCACAGAGCCTCAGGTAATTTCTCATGCCAATTGTTCTTTGACTTGACATTGACTTTTGGAGAACCCTGCACAAAGTCTTGTTGAATGCCTCGGCTAACCCATTGGTTCGAGGGTAGTACATAGTCGAGTACTTCCACTCAAAATCGAACTGGTTGACTAGGCAATCAACATGCTGGCTCTTGAACTGGGGGCCATTGTTAAAAATTATTTGGTTTGGGACCTCGAACCGGTATATGATGTGGTACCACATGAAGTTAGCCACAACATTCCTCGAAACCTGTCAGAGCCGAATTGCTTCAGCCCTTTTGGAAAAGTAGTTTGTCACCGCCAGGATGATGGCATGACACAAGGCAGAAGGAGGGTCAATGGATCCTATAATGTCCTTACCCCACTGGGAAAAAGGCCATGATGTCACTGTAGGACGGAGAGGATATGGCGGCTGATGAATGAGGCTTGAGTGGATTTGGCACACCTGGCAACTTTTGGCATAATTTTGGGCATCAGCTACCATGGAAGTCTAGTAATAGCTGAGTCTACGTATGCACTCGTAAAGCTTGGGGCTGCACTGATGCAGCTTGTAGATGCCCGAGTGTACTTCTTCGAGTACTTTGCTTGCCTCTTGTGAATCGACGCATCTAAGGAGGATTTTGTTAAATGACGGACAAAAGAGGACATCCCCATCAAGAAGGGTGTACTTGGTGGACATCTGGTGTATGCTGTTGTGCTCACTCAATCATGAGGTAGCCTTCCATGCTTTACGAAGTCCACAATGGGCTCCCTCCAGTCTTTTATTTGTTCAACCTTTGCACACATCAGGTCAAAGAATTCGGGCTCCTGCTCCCTTGCTTTGGCTTCTTTTCCATGGGAAACTTCCTATTTCGCCTCGAGGACATCCTTAGCCGTGAGGAGTGCTCCGATTGGGTAAGGCGGGCACTCAGGGAAGACATCCCTTTCATCGTCTGCGTCAACTTCAGTTCTCAAGTCAACATGTTTCCATTCGGTTACTCTGACTGGAGTGAGCCCTGATGAAGACAATTGGATGGTGGCACCGAGCCTTGAGAGCGCATCAGCTTGCGAGTTTAGCCTTCTAAGGATATGAGTTAGGGATAAGTCATCGAACTGGGTCATGTAATTTTTTACCGTGTCATGGTAAGGCTTGAGAGTATCCTTCCTTACGTCATAGATCCCCTTTAGCTGCCAGATGACCAGCTTAGAGTCACCAAAGATGCTTAGATGTTCCAGGTCTAGTTCCTGAGCGATATCTAGTCCGATTATGATGGCTTGATACTCAACTTCATTATGAGAAAATGCCTTCGCAAGTGATAAGGATAGAGGAATCATTCCTCCATTGGGAATCAGGAAAACAACTCTGGTTCCCCCTCTATCGAACTAGAACACTCCGTCAAGGTACATCTCCCACAGTCGAGTTAACACCGTACAAAAAGCTTCCTCATCCGGGAGATCGCTTCACAGGGGAGATTCTGAGGGGACTGGGTGATTCCCAGGGAAGTTAGCTAGGGCTTGACCTTTAACTGCCTTCTGTGGTACACACGTGACGTCAAACTCCATTAGCAATAATGCCCACTTGGCTAAACGTCCTGACAAACATGACCGGGACATAAGGAACTTGACCGGATCATCCTTGGATATTCACTTGACCTTGAGGCTGAGCAAGTAATGGCCGCAAAGATCAAGTCTAGGCACATCTGGTCAACAGGAGGGAAGTTCTTCTTGACCCCTTGCATTCTGCGGCTAAGATACTAGAGCGTTGTCTCTTTCCCTCCATCGTTGTTCTGCATTAGAAGTGCCCCGAGTGACTTGTTAAGGGCGGGAGTATCCTTCTTTAGAGAGTACTGGTGGATTCAACAAGTACTGCTTGATGTCCTCGAGCACATCTTGGCACGCTTCGTCTCATATAGACGGAGTATCCTTCTTTAGAAGCTGTGAAAAGGGTCTGCATCGCCCTAAGAGGTTCGAAATGAACCTTCGAAGTAGGCGCGCTCTCCTTGGAGGGACCGCAGTTCATGGAGAGTTGTAAGCGGCGTCATGTCTTGAATTGCCTTGATTTTGACTGGCTCGATCTTCAAGTAATGAAAGTCGTTATAGACCATGATTTGGCTGTTCGTTTTCTTCACTGAGATGACATTCGCCAGCCATCTCGAGTATTTGACTTCACACATGAATCCAGCTTGCCTGAGCTTGTTCACCTCGTCATCGATCGGCATTTTAAGGTCGGGCCTAAACCTTCTTGATTTATGCTTGATGAGTTTAATGGTAGGATCGATGACGAGGTGGTGGACAGCAATCAGAGGGTCTAAACCGGGCAGCTCATGATAATGCCAGGCAAAGACATCCCGATTTGCTCGAAGGAGGGAGATATAGTCTTCTTTCTCTTATTGGGACATCTTTGTTGTGATGAAGGTTAGCCTTGGGTCAGCCTCATCTCCTAGGTTGATCTCTTCAAGCTCATCCGCCATGACCTGACCACCCTCTTCCCATTCTTCGAGAGCCTCCTGAAGTTCCTCGTTGGGGATTTGCAAGGACTTTCTTTGATCTCGAGTGTAGCCACCTATGATCCCGACATGTCAGTCTCTAGGAGGGGCAAAATATGGGGGAGGACTGGTCTCAGACTGGGCCAGGCGATAGAAGGGTCGGCATCAAGCCGGGGGTCCATGACCTCACTTGGTAGTCTCCCCGAGCTGAGTGACGTCTCATGCACTTGGATCATGTGGTAGGCCTCGTGGGAGCGGGAGCTCGGTGATGGCTCAGTTTTGGCTTGGGTTGTCAGGGAGTCGGCGGCTGTCGAGAATCCTGCTGCTTGGGCCAGCATTTCTCTGAGGTGTCCTTGTTGCGGCATGGTGACGCTAGTGTCTCCGAACTCTCTGTTTAGAGAGTCAAAGTCTGGCCATCGCCAAGTGGTACCAGTAGAAGGAATAGAGGAGAGGGAAGGAGAAGAAGGGTTAGAACATTCTGGGCAGCTTTTTACGTCGTCGTCGGAGTTGGACTCTTGTAGGGTACATTTAAGGTCTTGCCTTGGGTTTGACCGTTGTGGGGTGCTTTTAACATCATCACCCATTTTGGCCGGCTCCTGAGATATTGAGGACTCAGAGCCGTCTGCCTGGTTGGACAATAAGATGAGGCAAGCTATGCCTGGGATGAAGTCCTGAAAGGTTGGTAGCGGAAGAATGGGCCTCAGGAATTCTTCCTCGACTGGTGGCTGAGGAAGATGATTCCTTCGGTGGGCTGACCTAGGTGTTCGCCGTCTCCTTCAGAATCCCCGAGGGGGTGTTTGGACCACCCTATCAAGCTGGCGAGAGGTGGTTCGTTAAGTTCCTCGATCTCACCCTACGGATCTAGGTGATCGGGGGGCATGGGTCTCGAGGGCAAGGGCAGGTATACCAACTAATGATAGAGGAATTTTAGGTGTGTCCGGGACTTACTCAGGCTGGCTCAAGTGGGCACCCTCTTTGATCATGAAGAGGCCCCTCAGGTTCTTGAGCTGGTTCAGAATCGGCTCCCTTGATTTGTAATCGTCTTATTTTGTACACAACACTTCGACGGTTAATTTGTAAGATAAGTGGGTCGAAAAGGACCCACCCTTGTCTTGAGGTAATGCACGTTCATGGGAGAAGGCGATGAAGTGTAAGGTTAGATGAAAGGTAGAAAGGAGAAGAGAACTTGACGGAAGTGTGAGACTAGCTTGACGACCAAAGTTGTAGACTCGGAGCGATAGCAAGACGGGCATGGTTCAAGGATTAGAATGTCGACAACACTACTCGAAAACAAGGTCGACGTGTTGGCCCTAGGCTAGGCCTACCCCCAATTAAGTGAGAAGAGAGAGAGGTGGAGAGGAAAGAATGAGATAGCGAAGAGAAGGGGAAAGCCGGACCTTGATAGACATCGCGGTGGGCAATGCAAGGAAGCAACACATCCCTTGTGAATGGCACTGACTCTTGACAAGTCACGACAATGGTTTCTCCTAAGTCCACGACGATTGGCGTGGGACGCAGGGGAAAGGCGAAAGGCACTAGATGTACGAAGGAATCTCGTAGACGGCGATGGGTATTACCATGGCCTCTATTAGGCGGAGATAACTATCGTCATCTATGCTAGATGCACAGTAGAGGAAGACTCCTACAGACGGCAACACACTTCACTGTCTAGGTTCTTCTCCGAGACATCAAATTTTTTGTAGATGGAGATGGGCAGCGCTGTCTACAGACTTCACTAAGAGAAACAGACAGACAAAAAGGAGGGGAGCGAGACTCTCTCACGGTACTTCCATCTCCATGCGTAACTTTTGAAACCAAGGGAGAGGCATGCACGGCACTGCCACTACCGTGCAGGCCTCCGTTAGGGACTCAGATGAAGAAGAGGGACCAGAGAGGGGAGAAGGGAGAGAGAAGAAGAAAAGAAAAAGCAAAAGATGGAGGAGAAGATTTACTTCAACCCTAGGGTTATTGGTCAAAAGTTTCTCTCACCTCACTCTCTCTCAAGTGCAACACCACAATGGTAAGAAAGAGAAACTTGTATTAAGTGAAAACTCTCTCTTATGTGTGTATGTGTTTGGCTTCTCTCCTATTTTCTGCATACAACTGTGGAATTTCTCTCTAGCTTTTCTTCGTGCTTATCTATCATCACGGGGCTTGTCACATATTGAATCGCTCGTCTTGACTAGATGAACATGCTCACCAAATTTGAACACGATCTAATGAGGGGCGGTCAAGATATGAGCATAAAAATTCACTGGTAGTGACTGTCCCTTTAATGGTGTAGTGTTGTAGGGTGGTCGCACGGGAATAGCATGCAGCTCCTCCTGTTTCACTCTTTCACCTGTAACTTCATCTTGGAGTGTATGTTTGGGACAAAACTTGACCCTTGGGGGTTTTCAACCATGTCGAATCCAATGGCAGTGTTCATATAGCAATTTGAGATGGTAGAAATGTAGCTCTAGTTATAGAGGTCTATTTCAGGTTGCTAGAGGCCGATTCTACCATAACTATTTCTCAATCTGCACTGCCTTAGACATGTCGGAATGTGACAAAACTTGGTAAAACACTTTTGAGAGACCACATGAAGATTTTGGCTAGTTTTGAAGCTATTTTGAGACTATCAAAATTTCCAATACTTGTTAGGCCTTTATTGAGTGGAGGCTTCATGTTGATGAAAAATACCTTCCAACAGCGGTAGCCTGACGGACTACCTCACATCTCAGGGACTTGAGCATACTTCACCCATGGTAGAATTCTCAAGGCTACGAGGTCGATGCCTTGAGGAGTCTAATGCATACTTATGACGGGCATGCAGCGTGGCTTCTCCTTGAACGGAAGCGAGGGGTTGGACGTGTTTTGGAAGAATCACATAGTAGATGCGACCTTGCTTGAATTTCTCCGCAACTATGGCCTCGAACCCAGTGCACTCATTGAGATCGTGGCCCCACACTTGGTGAAAGGGGCACCATAGTTTTTCAATGCCTTGGGTAAGATGCTTAGATTGTTTGGCAGACTTATTTGTGACGAGACCCTGGTGGAGCATTGCTTCAAAGAGGGCCTAGAGAGGTTCTTGTTAGGCACTTCCCTGGGATTGCATCGGGAGGTCTTCTTGTGTAGACGGGAGAGGGACCTAAGGGTGTCCAACCGGGTCGCCTTGAAATTCCTAGCACTGGTGCATCTCTTGTGCTAAGAGTATATGGAAACCAGTGCACTCGCTGACGTTGTGGCCACGTATCTGATGGTATGTGCGGTAAAGGTTCTCGATCCCAGGAGTCAGGAACTTCAACTGTCTTGTTAGCTTTAGGGAGGCGATCCCTTCTTCAAGCATTCTAGAGAAAAATGCATGAAGGATAGCGAGTGCCCCGTCATCCTCTTGGATCGTGACTATGTGAGATGCCTCAGTTACCATGAATTCCTTTTTCAACTCTTCGAGCTTTATCTAGCCCTTGTTGATAAGGGCTTCGATAGTTTCGTTGAGCTTATAGTTGTTGTGAGTGGCGTGGGGCACTCTCTTGTGATAGAAACAATACTTCTCATTCACCTCCTGCCCCAGCGGTTCCACAGTGGTGACCTCTGGCAGTTGGATCATGTTTTGTGCTAATAGTAGTTGGAGCAATGCAGGGCTCCACTCCGTGTCAAAGGGGTAAACCTTTTTCTGGTGCTGGGTCCAGTAGTCGTTCCGCTTACTGTTTTTAAGAGGCGAGACCGCATTGTAGGACTGTTGCTTACCTCCAACTGCTGGAGCGAGAGGAAGGTTGTTGTCGAGGGATGCCATGGTGCTTGAACAATCCCTCAGTACAAACTACCTTAGAGATGAGCTCTGACATGGAGGGTGGATCGGATGACTTGACATGTAGGGCGATCTCAGGAAGCATATTCCGTATGCAGGTCTAGACTACTTCCTTCTTAATTATGGGAATGGCATGAAAGGTCGCCTACTCTCTCCATCAGGTGATGAATTTGTCAACCAGCTCACCAGGGTCTTCCATCAAGGTGAGGAGCTCGATGGTTTCCACGTTCCGTTAGACTTCGTAGAAGCGTTGGTAGAACAATTGCTCCATTTCTTACCAAGTGTTCAACGAGTTCGGCGGCAGCCATGCATATCATTGGAAGCCTGGTCCTTCGAGAGTTTTAATGAACTAGCGAGAGGAGAAGACATCCATCAGTTGCAGTCTCCCGGTAGGCCACTTAGAAGTGGGCCGTATGCAGGTGAGGAGATGTGGTACCATTGAACAGGGGGAGTTTCCCTTTTTGGTAGTTCGTGGGGAAACGACACCTGGTCAATGTACGAAGGATATGGATTTTTGTAGAGTGGCGTTTCCTGCAGGCCCAAGACCTTGTTCTTGAGGCTATGGGCCACCATAGCATCTATGTCTGTTTGAGAGACCCCGCAAGAATAGAAGCTGTCTTGGGAAACTGATGGGGGAGTCTGCTTTGTAGCTGTGTCCTCACCGGTCGGGGAGTTAAGCGTAGAAGAGGCCTCTAGGCGCTCCATCTTTCTTAAGATGGCTTGCATCATTTCCTCAAAAACTTGTTCATCCACTCCTCCTAAGCGTTGTTCCAGTCATTGATCACCATGACACTGACCGTTTCCTCAGGGAGGTCAGAGTCAGGTGATGCAACGGACTGCCGAGGCTGGCAATTCATGCACGTCAAGTCAGTCTAAAGGGGCTCACCTTGCCCCGACTGGACTCGGGCTTTGTATGTCGATCTTGTGAGGACCGGTTCTTGACGTTCTTAGGACCGTGGCTTTTCGGTGGTGATCACCAAACAATAATCCTAGACTTGCTCAAGATCCATAGTTTGAAGAGGGAGAAAAGGATTACAAGGCAGGAGGTCCTCAAGGGTGGCAACTTTAACTGCCTTGAAGGCTTCCCTGGTCAGAATCTGTAGGCCTCTCTTCTGCTTAATCCTAAGGCGAATTTGAACTTCATTCCAGAACTGAGCCTGAGACCTGGACTGCCCTAATTTCTTTGAACAGGTGAGAGCCATGTCTATGAGCTGGAGCAGGGAGTGGGGCCCAAGGATGGAGCACAGCTTAGGCTCTTGTTTTGGAGGCTATAGGCCTCTGTCCGACATCAAGTCGTTGCCCCGAATTCCTTTGTTAAGCCAGGGTGTTTGGATGACCCAGGGCTGGCTCAAGATGTTACCCTTAGGGAAGACCTTTGAGTACCAAGGCTCGAGGTGCTTGCTTAGCACAGGGAGAGCAGCAAAGGGAGGAGCAGTCAGCTCATGACTCCGCTTGAGTCTGGATCTCGAAGGGACCTGCAAAGATGGTGTGCATGCACCTTTAAGGGTCAGCTCGGGCTCGGTCAATGGGATCGACCTAAGGAGGTCGGGATCCACAAGCTCGTGTTTGTGAGGGATGAGGCAGGTGAAACTATCTGTGCCAGGAGGGAAGATGGACCGATCAACCCTCCTGTGCTCGAGGTGGCATAGAGCTAGCGCTGCCCCGAGCTATGGAAAGTGAATGCATGGCGCATGCAGGATTTGGCCCGAGAAGGCCTAGTCCTGGATGCGAGCTCAAGAAAACATGAGGGTAACCCCGAGGTGTGGCTCGAGTGGATAGACCACGAGCCTTTGAGTGTGTGCGAGGGGTGAAGATCTCAGGACCTTCTCCTCTATGTACCGATCTCTAGGTGTGGAGGCTCGGAGTAGTGAAGGAGCACAAGGGTTTACTTTGCAGCGAACCTCAAGAGCGACGACAATTTCCTTGCCTTTCACAAGGATGGATGGGGCAGCCTTCTAGTGTACCGCAGCAATATGACTAGCAGAAGATTTGGTAGTAGCAGAGTGTGCGGCAGCAGAAGTGCTGCCGATGCAAGGGGCCTTGGTGGAGAGTCCACCAGGGTGAGAAAGCAGGGAGGCAATGACCTTTAAATCCCCTCTCGCACCAACCCAAGTGATAACCTAGCAGCGGGACCATGAGTCTCGACTCAGGAGGAGAGTAGGGATGGAGGCTTGAGCCGTTCGCTTCCCTGAGACAGCTTTGAGTGGAGGGATAAGGAAGTCCCTAACTCGGATGAACAGGTTTAACAACCCAGGTGCCATATAAATGGGTGAAGAAAGTAAAGAAGGAAATTGGTCACACAAGAGAGAACTGACTAAGGGGTAGTAAGTCCCCAATGGAGTCGCCAAGCTGGTTAAGTGCCTCGATCTCGTCCTCTGGATTTAGATGATCTGGTGGCACGTGTCTTGGGTCTCTGCTGGACCCGAGATTTGAGATCGCTCTCTCAAAACCTTGCTCCAGGGCAAGGGCAGGTATACCAACCAATGAGAGAGGAATTTTAAGTAGGTTCAAGACTTACTCGGGCTGGCTCACGTTGGCGCCCACTTAGATCACGAACAAAGCCCCCCAGTTGCTTGAGCCGATTCAGAATCACCTCCCATGACTTGTAACCTTGGTTTTCTACACACTTCTACGGTTAATTTGTAAGACAAGTGATTCGAAGGGACCCACCATTGTCTTAGGGTAATGCACATTCATGGGAGAAGATGAAGGGCAAGGTTAGACGAAAGATCGAAAGGAGAATAGAACTTGATTGAGGGGTGAGACTAGCATGACGACCAGAAGTTGCTGACTAAGAGTGATAGTAAGACTGGCATGGTTCAGGGGACCAGCACGGTGCCAATACTACTCAATATTGAGGTCGGCGCGGCGGTGCTAATCTAAGCCTACTCTCAGTCAAGTGAGAAGAGGAAGGGGTGAAGAGAAGAGGGTGACGTGGCAAAGAGGGGGCAAGTCTAAACGTCAATAAGCATCGCGGTTTACAATGTGAGGAGGCGGCACATCGTTTGTGCATGGCGTTACCTCCTAATGAGGCACATGACAATGGTTTCTTCCAAGCCGCACGGCGATAGGTGTGGGACACAAGGGGAATGGCGACAGGCACCGGATGCACAGAGGAAGCTCGCAGACATAAATGGGTGTTGCTAGAGCCACTAGCTGGCTGCAAGAGGTATCGCCATCTATGTTAGATGCGCAGCAGAGGAAGACTCCTGCAGGTGGTAACACACTTCGCCGTCTAGGTACTTCACCGAGATGCTAAAGCTATGTCTGGGGGCAGCGATGGGCAGCGCCGTCTACAAACTACAATGTGAGAAAGTGACAAACGAAAAAGAGGGGAAGAAGACTCATGCATGGTGCTGCTATCGGCATGCACGACACTACCACTATTGTGCATGACTTCCACGAGGACTCAGACGACAAAGTGGGAGAAGAAAGGGAAGAAGGGAGAGAGAAGAAGAAAAGAAAAAGAAGAGAGAGAAGATTTACCTCAACCTTAGGGGTACCGATGGAATGTTTCTCTCACCGCACCCTCTCTCTCAAGCGTAACACCACAATCGTAAGAAAGAGAAACTTGTATTAAGTGAAAACTCTCTCATGTGTGTGTATAGGTCTGCCTCTTCTTTTTTTTTTTCCATACAATGATGTTACGTATATCTAGAAGTGTGCCCCAAACATGGGTGGATGCTAAAAAATAACCCTAATTGCTGGAAATAAAGATTAAATTGAATTAAAAGAATTTAGAAAAAAGGGTGCAAAATGACAGATTTGCCCCCTTGTACCAAGTTGTGGAATTCTAAAACGATCCCAATGTTGCCTTAGGACTTGTGAGTTCTTTCATGGATGATCCTGGGTCGTTCGAATGCCCGATTGATCGTAAGATGATTATTTTCTTATAGGGCTTAGCATGACGATTGATTTGACACCAACTTTGAGCCATGGATCGGGTTTTTAGCGTACGATCATGTGACTTGAAATTTGAAATGAAAAATTGGATAGATAATGTGTTTGTTCCATGATGTTTTTGTGTTTTCTTCACTTAATCACACTGAGCATACCACTACGATCACAAGGCACCGAACGCAGCTCGATTCCATGCCTGAACAAAGATTTTGTAAGTCAGGAATTTTGGGAGGAATTAAGGATTCTGGCAACAGAATTTGCAGTCTATTCGTCAGCTTTGTGTGCAGAATCCGACCATTCATCATGTACAGGGATCGGGTCAAAGATGGCCCGAGACGTTACGCTTGCAATGGAATTGGTCTCACGTCGATCGGGCTTGCAAGCAGTGTGATTTAGCAGCGTTGCTGAATTTCCTGCACTTTCTTTATGGATCAGCAACTTCTCTCTAGCTTTTCCTCGTGCTCGAGTATCGTCATGGGGCGTGCCACATATCAAATCGCTTGTCTTGACTAGATGAACATGCTCTTAAATTTTGAGCATGATCCAACATGGGATGGTCGAGATATAGGCATTGAAAGTAACTGGTTGTGATTGTCCCTTTAATGGTGTCGTGTTGCAGGGTGGCCGCTCGAGAATAGTGTGTGGCTCCTCCTATTACACTCTTGGACCTACAACTTCTTCCTAGAGTATCCGTTGGGGCTGAAACTAGACCCCGGGGGGTTTTCAAAAGTGTTGTATCGAATGGTGGTGGTCTCAAAGCAATTTGGGATGTTGAAAATGTAGATCTAGCTATAAGTGTCCATTTCAGGGTGCTAGAGGCTAGTTCTGCCAGAACTGTTTCTCAGTCTGCACTGCCTTAGACATGTTGGAATGTGACAAAACATTGCAAGAGACTTTTGAGAGACCTCGTGAACCTCTTAGCCAGTTTTGGGGCTGTTCTGAGACTGTCAAAATTTCCACTACTTGGTAGGTCTACCCCATGTTGATGAAAAATACCTTTCAACAAAGTGCTCACCGGAAAATCCTCGTTAGAAAGTTTTGTCTCTCTCTCGCTCTCTAAAATGACTGCTATTTTACCCTTTGGTAAAATAGTAAAGTGGGGTTTATCCTCTTTTTATACCCCACAGTACCGAAGACTGCTCCTGACGAACTCTGAATGACGCGCCAGTCCCCAGCTCTTGATAGGGATAAGACCAGGCCGGGGCAGGTCAAGCCCGAGACTCAAAAGATCATTGTCGTGTGCCCCATCAAGACTTTAACCAAGTGCCTCAACCAGAGACTATCGCCGTGTGTCTCGTCCAGGTGTCATTACAGTGCATCTCTTCCACAGATCACCGCCGCAATGAACGTTAAGGGCTAATCTCGCGTGCTTCACCAAGGGACTTAATGAATCAACTAAGCTTACTGATGAATGGGACACTCCACACATAGTGACGTGCGCATGCCTTGGCGCTCCCCTTCAGTTCAGCGTCCCACATCCTCAAGAAGTTCATTCCCTATACCACAATCTTGTTCCTTAGCAAGCCCAGTCTCTAGTAATGACTCTATTCCCCATGGAGTCGCTTCCCTCATTGCATCATGGTCTACGCTGCATGACCTTAAACTGCACTGCCACATTTTGTGCTACATGACCTTAAACTGCATAGCCATAGTTCTTGTCTAACTACTCGAAACTGTATGACCACGGTCCACATTGTATGATCTTAAACTGCACAACCATAGTCCTTGTCTCATGACTCAAAACTGTACGACCATGGTCCGCACTACATGATGTTAAACTAAATCGCCACGATCCGTGTTGCATGACCTTAAACTGTACAGCCATAGTCCTTGTCTCACGACTCAAAACTGTACGTCCACGGTTTGAACTATATGGCCATAAACTATAGTGAAGGTCTAGTCGCACAACCTTAAACAGCAAAATCCTTATCACATGAGTTTAAACTTATGACCATGGTCCAGCTGTGCGACCTTAAACCATAATGCACGTCCTGGTCGCATGAAGTTAAAAGGCTTAGCACCATGGTCAAAACTATACGACCCTAAACTGTAGTGGAGGTCTAAGTGCATGACCACAAACTGCATGGTCCTAACTCTATGACCTTAAACTCCATGGCCATGGTCCGAGCTAAAAGACCCTAAAACTGCAACGCGTAGTGTGACAAATGGTTCACACGCATGACTCTAACTAGACCCCCAGCGAAGTTAGATGTATGCAAGGGTCGTACTCACTCATCATCCCCAAAGAATTAAGGCCATTCTTATCCCTTCAACCCATGGTGGGGTACATCTGTGCTCCAGACTGTTAAAGTTCCATGTACACCGATATTCATTGTCCCCGTGGAGTCACACTGGCCCACCTAATCCCCAGTGAAGCCTCTCTTGTTTACTACTCCTTGTAGGGTCACCACCTTCATCTACACCTCTTCACATGTGTATAGCCTTAATTATCTTTATCCGGAGGGAGCCAGATTGCTATCCACATATCTACCCCCCATGCAGTACTATGGACATGCCGACTCATACTAGGTCCATGCTGCAGGACCCTATACTGCATAGCCACGGTCCAAACTATATGACCATAAATTATAGCGGAGGTCTTGGAGGCACGACCTTAAAACATGCCCTATCTAGGCGCACACCCCCTTTCACCTGCATTCTCACATACGCCTTCCCTAACCGACCCATTAGTGTGCACATACCCTCTTCTTCTTCTCCCTAGTGAGCCTACCAAGGCGCACACGCTCTTTACATGCATCTCCACGCACGTCTTCCCCAACCGGGCCATTCGCGTGCGCAGGCCACCTACACCATTTCCATTGCCTCCCAAGTGAGTCTACATATGCGCACACACCCTCTACATACATCGCCACGCAAGTCTTCCCTAGCCGGCCTATTCATGTGCGCAAGCCACCTTCACCATCTTCATCTTCCCCCAGTAAGTCTTACCCATGCTCACCAAACGGCAAGCCAACTCAACACCCATATTCGCCATCAGCTAGTGGGCCACCATTGTTCACCCAACATTCATATACTGTAAACTCTTCTCAGCCAACTTAATGTCATCTTCCCAAGTGGGTCAAAGTCATCACCAAGCTCACTCTATGACCTCTATGGACTGTTATTCAATACCACAACGGTCTAGCTGTATGACCCTAAACTATAGCGCACATCCCGGCCACATGATGTTTAAAGGCTTCACATATGTCTCAAAGGCCCGACCCTAAAATCCGCATTTTAAAAAGAAAAAAAGGCATGGTGTACACCTGAAAAAGGGAATGCCATTAGTAAAAATGACGGATGGGCAAGGTCATGAAACCATGAGTAAGAGAGTTCCGTGGAAAAGGAAACTTAGGCATTGTGAAAACTCCAAAAGGGCACCGTGAGAAAAAATGGATGAAAAGGGTGGACTTGCCCACAAGGTCGAGGGTAAAAAAGCCTAAAAATAAGAGAAGTTGGCGAAAACCTTCACGGTCCCACTTCCCCTATTCAAGTGAAAACCCATGAAAGGGCGCTTGGACGAACAAGGCAGGTTGATGCACTTCCACACCTCAGCTGACACTCCAATTTCAATGGCTCATCAAGGAGTGAAAGCCGTATAAGATCTCCCCAGTTTCAGGGCTCATCAGGGAGTGAGAGCCTCATAAGATCTCCCCGGTTTCATGGCTCATCAGGGAGTGAGATCCTCATAAGATGTCCCCAGTTTCATGGCTCATCAAGGAGTGAGAGCCACATAAGATCTCCTTAGTTCAAAAAAAACAAGAGTCCTTGAGGGTGAGGACGATGACCAAAAGATCCCTCCAAAAATGCTAAGAACCATCGCGAAGGCAAGGAACTAATGAAGCCAGGGTCTAACCTGCCATAGGCTTCAGAGTAGTCTTCACCAAACCCCTAGCCTACATGAGACTAGACCTTCGGGTTGGGTTAGAAGCCCCCGATTGGACCCCACTAGACGGGACCTACAAGTCATACCTTGAGCTTCAAAATCAAACCTATGTATCAAAAAACAACACCGATCGAAGGTTCGTAGCATTTGGCCTTAAAACAAGGCCTGGTTTTGTATGAGGAGGTCTTGAAAAAGGACTCATGCTCCAGAACCGCAGATAGCCCCTTGAGGGTGAGGACTTTGACAAGATCCCTCAAACTTCCTTAATGATTGCACTTCTGAATTCTTTCGAAGCACAACATTAGGTGGGGCATGAAGTTGGAAGGTATTTTTCATTAACATGGGGCCCCCGCTTAATAAAGGCCTAGCAAGTAGTGGAAATTTTGATAGTCTCAAAACAGCTCCAGAATTAGTCAAGATTTTCATGAGGTCTCTCAAAAGTCTCTTGCTAAGTTACGTCGCATTCCGACATGTCTAAGGCAGTGCACATTGAGAAACAATTCCAGTAGAATCAGCCTCTAGCACCCTGAAACTGACCTCTATAACTAGAGCTATATTTTCAGTATCTCAAATTACTATGGGACCATCTCCAAGCATGGTTGAAAAGCCCCATGGATCAAATTTCAGCTCAGACGGACATTCCAAGAAGAAGTTGTAGGTGAAAGAGTGAAACAGAGGGAGCAGCATACTATTCCCATGTGGCCATCCTGCAACACTACAGCATTGAAGGGACAGTCATGACTAGTGACTTTCGATGCTCATATCTCAAAAATACCACATCGAATCATTCTCAAATTTTGTGAACATGTTCGTTTAGTCAATACGAGTGATTCGATATGTAGCATGCCCCGTGACGATACCCGAGTGTGAAGAAAAGCTAGAGAGAAGTTGCTGATCCGTGTAGAAAGTGCAGGAAATATAGCAGCCTCGTGCCTCGCTCGAGTGACAAAATCACGCTGCTCACACGTTGGATCGACACGAGACCTATTCCATTGCGGGCGTAAGGTCTCGGCCACCTCTGACCTGAACCCCTTACATGATGAACAGTCGGATTTTGCGTACGAAGCCGACGAACAGACTGCCAATTCCGTTGTTGGAATCCTTGATTCCAGCCAAAATTCCAAACATGCAAAATCTTCGTTCTTTCATGAAATAGAGCTGTGTTTGGTGCCCTGTCATCGTAGCAGCATGCTCAGTGTGATTCAACGACGAAAACATAAAAAACATCAAATAATGAACATACTATCTATTCAAAGTAATCCCCCCTGTACAATGACATAACGTGATATATATAAACCAGTGGTTTAAAAAAAGGATCGGTGACCCAGATCGGGCACCTCAAAAACCCATCCGGATCGGGAATAGGCCAAATCGGTCCTTTTAAGCCCTAAAAATAATACCAAAAAATTATAAAAATTCACTATAAATGTTATTTTTTAAGAATCCAATAAGAAATTACGGGTATTACATTATTAGTTTTAATTTTTAATCAATTTGTGAATAATTAGGATGTTCTTTTCCTGTATGAACTTATGTTAACCATTAAATTTGGATCACATAAAATAAAAAACATAGAATTACCATGGATAACGTATAGAATCATACATAAACTACAATAAATAATGTATTAAATCGATAAAAAATGGCCACTAAAATCTCGAATTGACGTAAAAACCTAATCCACTGAAAAAAAAAAAAAAAGAAATTAGTACAACCTAACTAACTATAATCCAAAATTATTACAACCTATCTAACTATAATATTATATATTTCAACAAAAATTGTTGATTTATATTTTAATTATATAAATAATAGAAAATTTAAAATATTTTTTCATATCATTTAATTTAAAATGTATTATTGACAACTGTAATAAAAATAATACATTACAAGATTTATAAAACAAATAAATAAATAAATAAATAAAATATTTGATTATTAATATATAAATTATTTGAATGCGCATTAATTTTCGAAATAACACTTCAAATTTTTAAAAATATAATTTTTTAGAATTCTAGAATAAATTTAATGGAAGAGATTGTTAGAGACAAAGAAATATTGCAAATGTGTATGAATCATATCTTAAAATTAATATTCCTAAATTTATATTGAAGCTTGCCATATTATAAAAATAAAAATTATAATTAGATCAGTTATTCCTAGTTTGTATTAAAAAATTTTGGTTGTATTAAGAAATATCGTTTATTTTTTTTGACAAGATATACTTTTTTTTTACGAGAAAATATGATATTTGTTGTATTACTTCTTCTTTTTTGTGACAAGAAAAAAAAGAAGATGTTATATTACCTTTTTTTTTTTGCTTGTTGTATTACTTTTTATTTTTTATTTCTTTTATCATACTATTTTCTTCATTTTAGTTTTTTTCTTAAGATAAAAGTAAAAACCTATCTTTTTTTCTTTTTTTTTATGAAGACAAATTTTAGTTTTTTTTTAAGACAAAAGTAAAAACCTATCGTTTTTTTTTTTTTTATGATATTAATTTTTAAAAACAAAATATTTATGATATTATTTTTTAAAAAAAATTTAAGACAAAAGTAAAAACCTATATTTTTCTTTTTTTTTATGAAAAAAAATTTTAGATTTTTTTTAAGACAAAAGAAAAACCTATTTCTTTTCTTTTTATATGACATTATTTTTTAAAACAATTAATTTATGATATTATTTTTAAAAAGAAATATTTTGAAGATAAAAAGTGAATTTTGCACTATAGCATCCCAATTGGTATTTGAACTTAGGAGGTTATGCATAAAACATGTGCTGCTAACAACGTCAGCCCTTTGTGCGCTGCTGAAGAATTTTGTACAATAATTACCTATATTGTATAAATTTTCAATATAATATCACTTAACGCAAGTCCCACATTGAAGAATTGGAGAAAGTCAATAAGATATAAATTGCTTTACAAAAGCCTTAATGCCAGCGCGATGGAGAGAATAGGTAACCTGTAATGATATTTTGAAAAAAATTACCAAAATGTCCTTAAGTAAGGACTCGCTCTGTGATTTCACTAAGAGGCCCTGTGGCATTGCTAAGCGACTGGAATCGCGATTTATGACGTAGTAGCGGTGATTCACAATTCAAAATTGTCGATTCTCCTCTAGGATCGAGCGATTCCTGATTTTGTAAAGGAAAATTTAAAAATAGGAGCAAAATGATGATTTTGCCCCTGCCTAACAATACATGAAATTCCAAAACAGTTCCTGCTGCTGCTCTAGAACGTGCGTGATCTTCCATGACTGATTCGGGGTTGCTCTGGCATCCATTTGGCCGAAAGATTTATTGGTTTCTTATCGGGCTCGACATGACAATCTATTTAATACCGACTTCAAACTAAGGATCCTGTTTTTAGGCCATGATCACACAACTCAAACTTTGGATGAATCATGAAAACTTTTGATCGATAGTGTGCTTATTTCTTGATGTTTTTCTTTGGTTTCTTTGCTTAATTACACTGAGCATGCCGTCACGGATTGTGTTGCAATAAACGCAGCTCGATTTCGTGTCCGGACGAAGATTTTGCAATCTTTGAGTTTTGAATGGAATAAAAAATCTGGCGACTGAAATCTGCAGCAAATTTATCGGCTTCACGTGTGAAATCCAACTGTTCATCACGTACGGGGTTCGGGCCAAAAAATCCCTATACCTTACGCACACTATGGAACTGGTCTCGTGTCGATCATTTATACGAGCGGCGTGATATGGTCGCTCCAGCGAGACGTGTCGCTACTGAATTTTCAGCACCTTTTACCATGAATCACCAACTTCTCTTTAGCTTTTCCCCCTGCTCGGGCGTCGTCACGGGGCGAGCCACATATGGAAATGGTCTTTTTTGCCAACGAACACGCTCAAAAAAAATGAGCACGGTCCGACTCAAAATGAGGGAGATGTTGCTCCCAGAAGTCACTGCCCAAAACTATAAAAACAGTCACCATTAATGGTGATTTGGTGCAGGGAGGGCGCACGAGAATAGTGTGTGGCCTACTCCATTTTAGTAATTTAACCATAAATTTATCTTGGAGCCCCCGATTAATCCGGAACTTTATTCTTAGGGGTTTTCAACCATGCCATATCCAATGACAGCGGTTCCACATCAATTTGACGCTCCAATAATAGATTTCTAGTTACGAGGTCTGTTAGAGGTTGATTTTTCCGAAATTGTTTCTTTGTCTGCACTACCTTAGAAATGTCGGATTATGACGAAACTTGGCAGGTGGCCTTTTGAAATGCTGAGGAACATTTTCACCTATTCTGGGGTAATTTTGAGGCTTAAAAAAAATTACACTATATATCAGGGCTTTATAGACCGACTTCTTCTTTATTTTGCATCTGAGATGCATGGCGCTGAAAAATGTGTTCAAATAACTATTCCCGTGCGCCCTCCCTACAACAAACCTCCATTATGGTGACTGTTTTCACAGTTTCAGGTAGTGACTTTCTGGAGCCATATCTCACTCATCTCGAGTCAGATCGTGCTCAAATTTTGTGACAGTATTCATCTCGCCAAGATGAGCATTTCGATATTTGGCACGCCCTGTGATGATGCTCGAGCAGGGAAAAAATCTAGAGAGAATTTGGAGATTCATGGTAAAAGTTGTAAGAAATTCATCAGCGACAAGTCTCGCTCGAGCGGCCATATCACGACGCTCGCACATCGGATCACCTTGAAACTAGTTCCATCGCGTGCGTAAGGTCCAAGGATACCACTAATATAAATATTGCGCGTGATGAATGATCGGATTCCACACAGGAAGCCTATAAACTTGCAATAAATTTCAGCCGCCGGATTTATGTTCAGGTCAAAAACCCAAAAGTGTGAAATCTTCCTTCGAGCACAAAATCAAGCTGCATTTGTTGCAACATGATCGTGATGGCATGTTCAATATAATACAATGAAGAAATCATGGAAAAACATCAAGAAAAGAGCACACTATCGATCAGAAGTTTTCAAGATTTATCTAAATTTCGAGTTAGATGATCGTGGCCTAAAACCACCATCTGTGGTTCGAAGTTGGTATCAAATAAATCGTCATGTGGAGCCCAACAAGAAAGCAATCATCTCTCAGAAAAATGGGTGCCGGAGCAACCCCTGATTGTCCATGGAAGATCATGCATGTTCTAAGTCAGAAGCAGGGACTGTTTTGGAATTCCATGTATTGTTGGGCAGGGGCAAAAACATTATTTTGCCCTATTTTTATATTTTTCTTTAACTCTAATAAATTTTAATTATCATCAATTAGGCTAGATTTTGGGTATCCACCCATGTTTGGGCCCAATTCTATAAATACGTGTTAAACCTAATTGTAAAGGGCTTCCCTCAATCTTCAATTTCATGAATAAATTTTAAGATTTTTAGCCTTGAGAATGTGACATGTCCTCGAGAGAGAGGAAGGAGGGAGAAGAAAAAGTCTGATACCCCTTGGTAAAAGTAACTTTGTCTCTCCTCCTCTATTCTATCTATTTCTCTCTTCTCCTCTCTTCTCTCTCTTTCTCTCTCCTCCTCTATTCTCCCTCTCCTCTCATCATATCTCATCTCTCTTTCTCTCTCTTCTCATCTCTATATCATCTCTCTTTCTCTCTCCTCTCATTTTTATCTCATCTCTCTTTCTCTCTCCTCTCACCTCTATCTTTCTCTTTCTCTCCCCTCCTCTTTATCTCTCTCCCCTCTTCTCCATCTCTATCTCTCACTCTTCCTCTGTCTTTCACGCTCTTCTCTCAACATGCACGGTAGTGGGCCATTGTCGTGCGTGTCTTTCATCCCCTTCTTCTTCTCTACTCTTTCTTTAATCACCCCCCTTTCCTTCTTAATCTTTTCTCTCCCTTTCTTGATCTTCTTTCTTCACTTTCTTTCTCTCTCTTCTTTTCTTCCTTTCTTTTTCCACTCTTTCCTAATATCTCCCTTCTTTCTTTCTCCTTGTTCCTTTCTCTCACTCCTCTATTCATGCACAGCCTATTACCAGGAATGATGTCCTCCACCTCTTGAAACATACACAGTGAGTCGGGCCTTAACATGAGTAGTGGGCTGGGCCTTTGTCCAAATTCCCTTATCTCCATGTCATGCACGACAATGTCTATCGCTACGCGTGTCTTTTGCTTTCTCTCTCCTATCTCCTTTCTTCTGTCATGGACGGTGGAACCCCATCATTGTCCATGTTTCGTTTCTCTCCCCCTTTCTTATCATCGACGGCGGAACCCCATCGCCGTCCATGTTCTCTTTCTCTCTCCCTTCTCAGTCATGGATAACGGAACCCCATCGTTATCCATGTTCTCTTTCTCTCTCCCTTCTCAGTCATGGACGACGGAACTCCATCGTTATCCATGTTCTCTTTCTCTCTCCCTTCTCTGTCATGGACGGTGAAAGCCCATCGTCGTCCGTGTTCTCTTTCTCTCTCCCTTCTCTGTTAGGGACTGCAGCAGCGCATAGCCATCCAAGTACTCTTTTCTCCTTCTCTCTCTTCAGTCATGAGCGATGGAACCTCATCGTCAATCATGTTTTCTTTTCTCTCTTCTCTCTCCTCTGTCATGAACGATAGAGGCCCATCTACATCCATGTTCTCTTTCCTTATTCTCTCTCTTCAGTCATAAGCGATAGAACCTCATCGACATTCATGTTTCTCTCTCTCTTCTCTCTCTTTATCATGGATGATGGAAGCCCATCGCCGTATGTTTTTTCTTCTCTCTTCTCTCTCTTTTTTCATTGATGGCGAAAGCCCATCGTTGTTCTTGTTTCTTCCTTTTTCTCTCTCCTCTGTCATAGATGATAAAAGACCATCGCCGTCCATGATTCTTTCTTTTTTCTCTCTCTTCTATCATGAATGGTGGAAGCTCATCGCCATCCATGTTTTCTTCTCTCTTCTCTCTCCTCAATCATGGACGGCAGAAGCCCATCACTATCCATGTTTCTTCCGCTCTCTTCCTTCTCACTCTTCCTTCGACTCTCTTCTTCCCTTCTCGCTCTTCTTTTTTCTCTCTTCTTTTTCCTCTTTCTCTCTCTTCTTCCCTTCTCGCTCTTCTTTTTTCTCTCTTTTTTTTCCTCTTTCTCTCTCTTCTTCCCTCTCTCTCCCGCCCTCTCCTATCTCTTTCATCCTTTCTTTCTCTTCGCTCTTCTTCCTTTCTTTTCTTCTCTTTCCCTCTCTTCTTCTTTCCTCTCTCTTCCCTCCTTTATTATCTTCTCCTCTTTTCTTCTTCTTTTCTCTTCTCTTCTACTCTACTCCCCTCTTATCTTATTTTTTTCTCTCCCCATTTTCCCTCTTAATCTCCCATCTTTTCATTTCTCTTATCTTCTTCTTCTCCACTTCTTTCTCTTTCTTTTATATCTCTTATCTCTCCTTCCTTTTTTATCTCTTTTCTTCTCCCTCTCTCTTTCCCTCTCGTTGGATCAAGGGAGGCTAAGTTTGGCACCACCATAATAGTCTTGTCATCGAGCAGTATTGCTGTCATACCGATCAGTGTTACCATGCCCGTCTTGCTGCCAGGACAGGCGAACCATTGTGTCAGGTCGATTAGTGTTCGCTCTGTCCTCGAGTAGTATTGTTGTCGTGTCGGTCTGAGTTACCGTGCCCGTCTTGCTACGACAACGGGTCAATCACTTACTTATCTAGCTAGTGTGCTAGTCTAGCTGCTTAGTCAAATTGTTCTCTTCCCTTTCCTCTATTCTATCTCGTTCTTCTCCTCTTATCACCCCGATCTTCATCTCATTCCTTTTCTTTCTTCTCTCGAATGTGCACGACTGTGTGCATTCGCCTAAAGACAAGGTGGGGTCCCTTGGCCCACTTGTCTTATAAATTAACCATGTGTGTGTGATCATAGAAATATGAGAGTACAGGTCAAGGGAGGCGATTTCAAACCAGTTGAAGGACTGGGGTGCTTTTTCGTCATGATCTAAGAGGGCACCCACGTGAGTCATCCCGAGTGAGTCACAAACCCAGGTGAGGTATGTGTCGCCTCACAATAAATTCCTCTATCATTGGTTGGTATACTTGCCCTTGTTTCCTAAAAAAGTTCCTGAGAGAGCGATCTCAACTTTCGGGTTTCCCTGAAACCCGAGACGCGTGCCACCAGGTCATCCTGACTTGGAGGGCAAGATCAAGGCAGCTAACCAATCTCCCCAAAAATGAAGTCTCCCTTTCCTTAAATATCTTCCCCCATATTTATCTCTCTGATATTCTCTCTCACGCTCCCTCTCTTTCTCTCTTTCCTCTTAATAGATATCGAATGTGAAGATTATATTTTGAGAAAAGATTAAATTTGGATGGGACGTGATTAGGAAATGTGCAAAACATTTGGAAGGTGACTAAATAATTATACCTCCCTTCTTTCTCTTCTTTCGCTCTTGATAGAATTGGTGCATGGATAAAAAAGAAGAGCGCTGAAATAAAGAGAGAGATAAATGGAAGCATAGAAATTTAGAACGAGCTTATTTAGGATACATAATATAACCTAGAGAGCTTGAGAGAATGAAATTTAAATTTTCTAAACTAGTATGTAGATTGAGAAGTAGAGTGTTGAGAGAAAGAGAGAGAGCATTGATAGAAAGAGAGAGATATATAAATAGAAAGAAAGCATTTTAAATTGAGCTTAAACATGCTCTTTCTCTCTCCCTCACCAACACACTCTCTCAGTCGTCCTCTTTAATTTCTCTCTTCTCGCTATCTGAGTACGATGAATTTAAAGCATTGGAACGGGCATCTCTAACAAACTCTCTCTATTATCCTCTTAAATTTCTTTCTTGTCTCTCTCAATACAACAAACTCTCTCTATCATCATCTTAAGTTTCTCTCAATAAGAGTAATTTGGATCATTGCAACAGGTCATTTCTCCTTTACTTTGTTTGAAATTGGTGTTTTATATTTTACAGTGATAATGAACTGTAAATTGCCCTCTCTCTTCATTCTCTCTCCCAATAATATATCTCTCTCTCTCTTGTTCTCTCTGTATCTCATCTTGACAAATATTTCTCTTTCCCTCTTCCTAACACCATACTTCTCCCCATCTTTTCTTTCCTTAAATCTCTTCTCCAAAATCAAATATCTATCCATAAATCTCTCCCCCAATATTTATCTCTCTCTTATTCTCTCTGTCTCCCTCTCTTTTCTCTTTCCCTCTCAATTGATATGGAATGTGAAGATTTTAATTTGAAAGGAGATTAAATTTAGATGGGACGTGGTTAGGAGAAGTGCAAAAAACTTAGAATGTGACAAAATAATTATGCCTCCTCTTTTTCACTCTTTCGCTCTTGATAGAATTGGTGCCTGAAGAGAGAAGGAGAGCATTGAGGGAAAGAGAGAGATAAATGAAGAGGTAGAGTTTAAGAACAAGCCTATTTAAAAAACATTATATTAGGTATAGAGTATGAGAGAATGAAAGCTAAACTTCCTAAATTGGTGCGTGGATTGAGGAGTAGAGCATTGAGAGAAACAGAGAGAAGATTGATAGAAAGAGAGAGAGATATAAATAGAAAGATAGAACTTGAGAATGAGCTTATCTAAGAAACATGCACTTTCTCTCTTCCTCTCCAACGAACTCTCTCTATCATCCTCTGATATATATATATATATATATACATGATTAATCTGGCATCTCTAATGAGCTCTCTCTATTATCCTCTTAAATTTCTCCCTTTTCTCTCTTTATGAATTAAGCTCTCTACCATCCTCTTAAATTTTTGTCTTCGCTCTTTATACAATGAATTTGGGTCATTAGAACAAGTTATTTTCCTTTTACTTTGTTTGAATTTGGTAATTTTTATTTTTCAATGATGATGAACTATAATTGCCATCTCTCGCTTCATTCTCTCTCGCCCTCACCTCAATGCCATATATCTCTCTATCTTTTCTTTCCTTAAATCTCTCCTCCAAAATCAAATCTCTCTTTTCTCAAATCCCTTCCCCATATTTATCTCTCTTCTATTTTCTCTCTCACCCTCTCTTTCTCGCTTTTCCTCTCGATGGATATGGAAGGTGAAGATTATATTTTGAATGTTGATTAAATTTTGATGGGACGTGAATAGGAGATATACAAAAAATTTGGTAAGTGGTAAAATAATTATGTTTCCCTTTTATGCCCTTGATAGAATTGTCACGTGGATAGACAAGGAGGGTTGAGAGAAAGATAGAGACGAATGGAAAGGTACAGCTTTAAAATGTGCCTATTTAAGAAACATGATATTACATAAAGAGCATGAGAGAATGAAATCTAAGGTTCCTAAATTGGTGTGTGGATTGAGAAGTGGAACGTTGAGAGAAATAGATAAAGCATTGATAGAAAGAGAGAGATATAAATAGAAAGATAGAGTTTTAGAATTAGCTTATCTAGGAAACATGCTCTTTCTCTCTCCCTTTTTATTATCCTCTTAAATTTCTCTCTTCTTTCGTTGTACGATGAATTTAAAGCATTGGATCAGGCATCTCCAATGAACTCTATCTATCATCCTCTTAAATTTCTCTCTTATCTCTCTCTCTCTCTTCAACAAACTCTCTATATCTTCCTCTTAAGTTTTTGTCTTCTCTTTCTTTTTATACAATGAATTTGGATCATTGGAACATGTTATTTCCCTTACTTTGTTTGAATTTGTTGTTTTTTATTTTTCAATGATGATGAACGATAATTGATCTGTCTCTCTCTCACTTTATTCTCTCTCCTACTTCCCAACACCTTACCTCGCTCTCTCTCTTTGTTCTCTCTCTCTCCCTCTTCCCAACCCAATTTCTCTCTCCCTCTACCCAACCCATATTTCTCTCCTCCTCTTCCCAATGGCATATTTCTCTCTCCCTCATCCCAAGGCCATATTTCTCTCCCTCATTTCTTTCTGTAAATCTCAAACCCATAATCAAATATTTATTTCCTTAAATCGCTCCCCATATTTATCTCTCTTCTTATTCTCCCTCCCTCCCTCCCTCCCTCTCTTTCTCTCTTTCCTTCTCAATAGATGTAGATGGTGAATATTTTGTTTTAAAAGAAGATTAAATTTTGATGGGACGTGATTAGGAGATGTGTCAAAAATTAGGAAGATGATAAAATAATAATGTCTCCCTTTCTTTCCCTCTTTTGCTCTTGATAGAATTGGTGCATGAATAGAGAAGGAGAGTGTTGAGAGAAAGAGAGAGATTACTAGGAAAGAAGAATTTTAGAACGAGCCTATTTTGGAAACATGATATCACTTAGAGAGCATGAGGGATTGAAATATAAATTTCCTAAATTGATGCCTGGATTGAGAAGTTGGGATTAAGAAGAAGAGAGAGAGAGCATTGATTGAAAGAGAGAGATATATAAATAAAAAGATAGAATTTTAGAAAGATCTTATCTATGAAACATGCTCATTCTCTCTCCTGCTCCAACGAACTCTCTCTATCATCCTCTTAAATTTATTACTTATCGCTTCCTCTATATGATGAATTTAGAGCATTGGAACATGCATAGCTGACAAACTCTCTCTATCACCATTTCAAATTTCTCTCTTCTCTCTCTATATACAACGAGCTATCTTTGCCATCCTCTTAAGTTCCTCCCTTCTCTTTATCTCTCTCTCTATACGACGAATTTGAATCATTGGAACAACTTATTTCCCTCATACTTTGTTTGAATTTGGAATCTTTTATTTTTCAAAGGGTGGTGATCTTTAATTGCCCTCTCTCTATCTCCATTCTCAATCTCCCTCTTCTCAACACCATACCTTTACTTATTTTGTTCTCTTTCTTTACCTCTTCCCAACCCATATTTCTCACTTCCTTTTCCCAACGCTATAATTCTCTCCCTACTTTCCTTCACTTAAATATCTCCCCAAAATCGAATCTCTCTTTCTTTAAATCTCTACCCCCATATTTACCTCTCTCCTATTTTCTCTATCGCTCCCTCTTAATAAATATGGAAGGTGAAGATCATATTTTAAAGGAAGAGTAAATTTAAGTGGTGCATACTTAGGAGATGTGTAAAACATTTAAAAGGTGACAAAATAACAATGCCTCCCGCTCTTTCCCGCTTTTGCTTTTGATAGAATTGGTGTGTGGATAAAGAATGAGAGAGTTGAGAGATATAGAGAGATAAATGGAAGGGTAGAATTTTAGAACGAGCATATTTAGGAAACATGAAATTCAATAGAGAGCATGAGAGAATGAAATCTAAAATTCCTAAATTAGTGCGTGGATTGAGAAGTAGAGCGTTGAGAGAAAGAGAGAGCATTGATAGAAAGAGAGAAAAATAAATAAAAGGATAAAACTTTAAAATGAACGTATTGAGCAAACATACTATTTCTCTCTCACACTCCAACAAACGCTCTCTATCATCCTCTTAAATTTCTCTCTTCTAACTATACGATGAATTTAGAGCAATGGAAGAATTTAGAGCAATGGAAGAGGCATCTCCAACGAACTCTCTCAATCTTCTCTCTCTTTATCATTCTCTTAAGTTTCTCTCTATGCTCTCTCTCTCTATACGATGAATTTGGATCATTGGAATAGGTTAATTCCTTATTTTTTTCAATAATGATAAACTATAATAGTCGTCTCTCTTCCACTTCTCAACGTTATACCTCTCTCTCACTCTTCGTTCTCTCTCTCTATCTCTTTTCAACAATTATTCTCTCTCTCTTTGTAATGCCATATTTCTCTCCCTCTTTTCTTTCCTTAAATCTCTCCTCCAAAATCAATCTCTCTTTCCTTAAATGTTTTCCCCAATATGTATCTCTCTCCTATTCTCCTTCTCTCCCTCTCTTTCTCTCTTTCCATCTCAAATGATATCAAGGTAAAAACTATATTTTTAAATGAGATTAAATTTAGATGAGACGTGATTAGGATATGTACAAAATATTTAGAAGGTGACAAAATAATTATGCCTCCGTCTCTTTCCCGCTTTCACTCTTGGTAGAATTGGTGTGTGGATAGAGGAGTGCATTGAGAGAAAAAGAGAGATATATGGAAGGGTAGAATTTTAGAATGAGCCTATTTAAGGAACATGATATTACTTACAGAGCATGGGAGAATGAAAACTAAAGTTCCTAAGTTGGTGCGTGGAATGAGAAGTCGCGCGTTGAGAGATTGAGAGAGAACATTGATAGAAAGAGAGAGAGATATAAATAGAATGATAGAAATTTAGAATAAGCTTATCTAGGAAATACTCTTTCTCTCTCCCTCTTCAATGGACACGCTGTATCCTTCTCTTAAATTTCTCTCTTCTCTCTCTATACGATGAATTTAAAGCATTCGAACATGCATCTGCAATGAAAACTTTCTATCATCTCCTTAACTCTATCTCTTCTCTCCTTTTATCTATTGAAATCTCTATATCATCCTCTAAAATTTCTCTCCTCCATGATGAATTTAGAGCATTGGAAAATGCATATCCAACGAACACTCTCTATCGTCCCCTTAAATTTCTCTCTTCTCTCGCTATACAACAAACTCTTTATCATCCTCTTAAGTTTCTCTCATATCTCAATCTCTATACGATGAATTTCGATGATTGGAACATGTTATTTTTCTCGTACTTATTTTGAATTTGGTGTTTTTTATTTTTCAATGATGGTGAACTATAATTTCCCTCTTTCTCTCTCCATTCTCTCTGTCCCTTTCCCAATGCCATAACTCCTTCATTCTCTTTCTCTCTCTCTTTTCTTTTCTGAAAACGCTCCCCCAAAATCAAATCTCCCTTTTCTTAAGTCTCACCCCCCATATTTATCTCTCTCATATTCTCTCCCTCTCCCTCTCTTTCTCTCATTCCCTCTAAATAGATGTTGAAGGTGAAGATTATATTTTAAAAGAAGATCAAATTTTAAAAGGACATGATTAGGAGATGTGTTAAACATTTTGAAGGTGACAAACTAGTTATGCCTCCCTCTCTTTCCCTCTTTCGCTCTTGAAAGAATTAGTGCATGGATAGAGAAGGAGAATGTTGAGAGAAAGAGAGAGACAAATGAAAAGGTAGAATTTTTGAACGAGCCTCTTTAGAAGATATGATATTACTTAGAAAGTATGAGAGAGTGAAATCTAAAGTTCCTAAATTGGTGTGTGGATTGAGAAGTAGAGCATTGAGAGAAAGTGAGAGAGCAATGATTGTAAGAGAGAGATACTTAACAAAAAGATAGAGTTTTAGAATGAGCTTAACTAGAAAACACACTCTTTCTATTTCCATCTCCAACGAACTCTTCTATCATCCTCTTAAATTTCTCTCTTCTCTTGGTCTCTACATGCAATGAATTTAGAGCTTTGGAACATGGATCTCTAACGTACTCTCTCCATCATTATCTTAAATTTCTCTCCTCTCTTTCTCTCTATACAATGAACTCTCTAATTATCTACTTAAGTTTCTCTCTTCTCTCTTTATATATACAATGAATTTGGATCCTTGGAACATGTTATTTTCCTCTTACTATGTTTCAATTTGGAATTTTTTATTTTTCAATGAAAATAAACTATAAATGCCCTCTCTCTCTCTTCATTCTCTCTCTCACTCTTTTCAATGCCATACCTCTCTTTCTCTTTCTCTTCATTCTCTTTGTCTTCCTCTTCCCAACCCATATTACTCGCTCCCTGTTTCTAACGCCATATTTCTCTCCCTCTTTCCTTTCCTTAAATCTCTCTGCCAAAATCAAATCTTTTTCCTTAAATATCTCCCTCACATTTGCCTGTCTCATATTTTATCCCTCTCCTTCTCTTTCTCTCTTTTCCTTTCAATATATATGGAAGGTGAAGATTATATTTTAAAAGAACATTAAATTTAGATGGTGCGTGATTAGGAGTTGAGCAAAACATTGGAATGTGACAAAGTAATCATGCCTCTCTCTCTTTCTCTCTTTCGCTTTGATAAAATTGGTGCATGGATAGAGAAGTAGAGCGCTCTGAGAAAGAGAGATAAATGGAAAGGTAGAATTTTAGAGGGTATGAGAGAATAAAATCTAAAATTCATAATTTGTTGCATGTATTGAGAAGTAGAGAAAGAGAGAGAGCATTGAAAGAAAGAGAACGAGATATAAATAAAAAGATAGAATTTTTTAATTAGCTTATCTAGGAATATGATCTTTATCTCAAACTCTCCAATGAACTCACTTTGTCATCCTCTTAATTGTGTCTCTCTTGCACTCTCAAAAGGATGAATTTAGAGAACTGGAACATACATCTCCAACAAACTCTCTCTATCACCCTCTTAAATTTCTCTCTTTTCTCTCCCAATACAACGAACTCTCTCCATCATCATCTTAAGTTTCTTTCTTTGCTCTCTCTCAGTATGATGAATTTTGATATTTGAAACAAGTTTTTTCCCCTTTACTGTGTTTGAATTTGGTGATTCTATTTTACAATGATGATGCATTATAATTGCCCTCTCTCTTCATTGTCTTTCCCTCTTCTCAATGCCATACCTCTCTCTCTCTTCGTTCTCTCTGTCTCGCGATCTCTTGCCAACAAAATATTATTTCCCCCTCTTCTCAATGCCATATTTTTCTCCCTGTTTTCTTTCGTTAAATCTCTCTTTCCTAAAATCTCTCCCCCCAGATTTATCTATCTCTGATTTTCCCTCTCTCCCTCTCTTTATCTCTTTCCCTATCAATTGATATGAATGGTGAAAATTATTCTTTGAAAAGAGATCAAATTCATGGGACATGATTAAGAGATGTGCAAATTCATGGGACATGATTGATCAGGTGACACGTGTCTCGGATTCAAAAGACTCGAGAACTGAGATCGCTCTCTCAGAAACCTCGTTCATAGAACAAGAGCAGGTGTCCAACTAGAGAGAGAGGAATTTTAATGTGAGGTGGGGATCAACTTCACCTAGGTCTGTGACTTACTCGAGCAGACTCGTACAAGCACCCCTTAGATCACAATTGAAAGACCCCCTGCTTCTTCAGCTGGTTCAAAATCGCCTCCCTTGACCTGCAATCTCCTTGTTTTTTACACAACATTATCATGGTTAACTTGCAAGACAAGTGACCCGAAGAGCCCACCCTTATCTTAGAGCAATGCACATTCATTAGTGAGGGTGATGAAGTGGAAGGTTCGAATAAGACAGAGAAGGGAACTTGATAAGGGGATGAGACTAGCATGATAGCTGAACCAGTGACCGACTCGGAGTGGTAGCAGGATGGGCATAGTACTCAAGATTAACACAGCAGCAATACTACTCGAAATCGAGGCCGATACGACTGTCTTAATCTGGTGTGCCAGCAAGACGGGCAAGGTACTTAGAACCAATTCGATAGCAATACTGCTCGACAACCAGACTGCTACAACAATGTCATGTCGAGTCTCCCTCTGTCAAGTGAGAACAGAAAATAATGAGGAGGGAGCGCGAAACGACAAAGAGATGGGGTCCCGACGGCGTTTAAGCATCATCATTCACAGCCGCGGAGTAGCAGTGTCATGGACCTTGGACAACGCTAGCACTACTGCTCATGGCTGGAGGGTGAGAGGTCAACTATAGGTGGTGCTAAGCATTGCCTTTAACATCACGAGAAGGCAGCACACCCCTTCGCGGGTGGCGATAGGCTCCTGTGAAGTGCGCAGCGGTAGCCTCTTGTGAAGCACGCGGCGATAGTTCCTTCTGAGGCACACAGCGATAGGCGTGGGATGCAAAAAAAACCTGTGGACAGTGATGAGCACCGAAAGCACGAAAAGAGGCCTGCGGACGGCAATAAGTGTCGGACGGCAATACTCATCGTTGTCTACTATATGCATGCAATATGGGAAGACCCCTACGGGCGGCGATAAACTTTACGATCTGTGCTCCTCACAGAGACGTCGAAGACATATCTATGGACAACGATGAGCAACGCTGTCTGCGAGCCTTGTCGAGAGCTAGAGATAGACAAAAAGAAGGAGAAAGAAGCTCTCACATGGTGCTGCCATCACCAAGCGCGACCTGTGGAATCACAGGAGAAGAAAGAAAGAAAGAGGCATGTATGGCACTACCACTGCAGTGCATCGTCTTTGAGAAAAGCCCAAAGAAAGAAGAAGAATGAGAAGAAGAGAGAGAAGAAGAAAGGAAGTGAAGAGAGAGAAAGATTTACCTTGAGCCTAGGGGTACTGATCTAAATGTTTCTCTCACCTTCCTCTCTCTCTTATAATGTGACCCAACAGTAAAAAGAAACAGAGATTTTATTAAGCAAAAGACTCTTTAGCCAAGTGTTTGCATATAATAATAGTACGTGATATATATAGATTTTTGCCCAAACATGAGTGGATGATCAAAATTAAACCTAATTGCTGGAAATTAAGATTTAACTTAATTAAATTAAATAGGAAAATAGGGTTCAAAATGATATATTTTAGACTTTCTAACAATTCTTGGAATTCCAAAACAGTCCTTGCTGCTGCCCTAGAACATGCGTGATCTTTCATGGATGATCGGGGGTTGCTCTGGTGCCCGTTTGATTAAAAGATTATTGTTTTCTTGTAGAGCTTGTCATAGTGATTGATTTGATACCAACTTCGTTCCATGGATCATGTTTTTAGGCCACGATCATATGACTTGAAGTTTGAATGAATCTTGCAAACTTCATATTGATAGTGTGCTTGTTCATTGATGTTTTTCAATGGTTTCTTCATGGGATCACACTGAGCATGCCGTCATGATTGCGTGGCAACACACACAGCTTGACTTTGTGCTCGGATGAAGATTTCGCAACTTTTGAGTTTTGGTCGGAATCTGGAATTTCGATACTGGAATTTGTAGCAATTTCATCGGCTTCATGTGCGAAATCTGATGGTTTTTCATTCACGAGGTTCAGACCGGTGATAGCCATGGGCCTTATGCATGTGGTGGAACTGGTTTCACGTGGATCAGGTTTAAGAGCACGTGATTCGGCCGCTCTCCCGAGGTGTGTTGCAGCTGATTTTTTTGCAACTTTCTTCACGAATCGACAACTTCTCTCTAGCTTTTCTTTGCACTCGGGTGTCGTTACGGGGCGTGTCACATATCGAAACGCTCGTTTCGATGAGATGAACACTCTTCGGTAAGTTTGAGCATGATTCGATCTCAGATGAGGGAGATATAAGAATATCAAGTCACTGTTCATGATTGTCCCTTTAATGGAGTTTAGTTTCAGGGTGGCCGCATGGGAATAGTGCGTGGCTCCTCTTGTTTTGATCTTTTACCTATAACATTTTCCTAGAGTGTCCGTTTAAGCTAAAATTTGACCCATGGCGGTTTTCAACCATGCCGGATTCAATGGCAATGGTCCCATGGTCGTTTGATGCTCTAAAAGTATGGTTCCATTTATAAGGGTCCGTTTCAGGGTGCTAGAGACTGATTCTGCCGAAACTACTTCTCAATCTGGATTGCCTTATACATGCCGGAGTGTGACAAATCTTGGCAAGAGACTTTTAGAAGTCCTTATGGAGATCTTGATCTGTTGTGGGGCAGTTCTGAGATTGTTGAAATTCTTACTATTTTGTTTGGCTTTTGTACCGGCTTCTCTTTTCTTATTCCCCATCGGGGAACCATGGTGCTGCAATAGAATTCTCCACCGATTGTTGTTCTTCGAGAGAAGTGAGAAGTACAATCATTTGAAAAATTTCCTCTGGCTTTATTTCTTTTTTCTTCTTAGCCACAAGACCACATGAACGTCGAGGAGATCCATGTAAGACTATAACTAGGATGCTCAGACTTTTGGATGCAATGTGCAAGTCCATTCGTGGAAACTTTTGGGAGAGAAGAGAATTTTGAGGGATCATGTCGAAGTCCTCACCCTCAAGGGACTATTTGTGATTTTGACAGCTAAGGATTTTGTATGGACCTTGTTGGTCAGAATCAGGCCTATCTGGCAGCCAAGTTCCATGCTTTAAGACACTATTGGATTGAGAGCCAAAGAGCCTTTGGTTGGCGTTGTTTACTGCTACACTAGGTTTTATTTTGACAATCAAGGTACCTCTATGGGCCCCATATGTCGGGTCCAGTCGGGGGCTTTTTTGTTGGCCTGTCCCAAAGGTCTAGGCAGATCAGCATGAGGTGATTTTGGTGAGGCAGCCAGAAGTCTTTGGTCAGCCCTGGCTTTGTCAGTTTCTTGCCTTCGTGTAGTGTGCTTGTTTTGTTGTTGGTGTTGAAGTGTGGAAATCTTATGGGGCTCTCACTCTCAGGTGAGCCATTTTTTGTTGTGATTGGATGCAAGCAGTTGATGATTTTGTTTGAACCTCATTAGCCAGAATTATGCCTATTTGACAATTAGGTGCCTGCTGAGACAGTGATGTTGCGTCAACCTGCTTTTTGTTCGTCTAAGCACCCTTTACGAGTTTTCACCTGGACTGGAGAAGTGGTGCCTTAAAGAAGGTTTTCATCAACCTCCTCAATTTTTGGGTTGTTTTAGCCATGACCTTGCGGCCATGTCTACCATTTTCATCCGTTTTTACTCATGGTGCCCTTTGGGGTTTTCACCATGCCCGGGTTTTATTTTCATGAAACTCTTTTACTCATAGTTTCGTGACCATGCTGATCCGTCATTTTTTCTCATGGCGTTCCCTTGTCCAGGTATACCATTCCCATTGTTTTTTGTTGAATGCGTGTTTAAGGTC
>NW_006500342.1:187028-198659 GCF_000471905.2 Amborella trichopoda | reverse complement strand
AAACTAATTTCACGAATTTTTACTTAAGTTTGGTATAAATTAGTGAAATTAGTTTGTTTTATAATGTGTGGTAATAAATCTATTTTTTGATCGCTAACAGCTATCTTATATGGTGTAGCTTTAGCCTCATTTAGTATTTTAATATCTGATTTGTCTTTGGAAGACCCTTTAATACATAGACTCTTTTCAGGAGGATGTACGCCTTGAATAATGTCTCCTTCTAATGAATTGAAAGTTTGATATTGTTTTTCAAGAGTATTTATTTTATTTATTTCAGTTTCGAAATTTGGAATAGATACTCCCTTATTATATTGTAGTCTTTTTTGTTTTAAGAAATTTATTATATTGTTTGTGTATCATATATATTAATTTTGAGGAGAGGTCTTTAAATACCAATTTCTGATGTTTATATTTTCGTCAGATAAATATTCCTTTTTTGATTTATTCTACGTTTACTTTCTTTTCCTTTTGTATGGTTAATATTTGAATATCTATATCCTGATAAATATTTTCGTTATTAGAAGTATCTGATTCTATTTTTTCTATATTCTGGCTTATGTATATTATTCAGAGCTCTAAGCAATCCTTGAATTTTAGGTTCAGAAGAATTTACAGAGACAGACCTTCTAAGAGACATAGTTCTTTTAAGGGGTCTTATTACAATATCATCTTTAATATTGATTTTAGTTGTTGTATTATATTTAAATTGTATTTCTATTTCACCGTTTGGTTGTTAGATTATTTGATCTGAAATTTTATTGATAGGACTTTTGTTTGTATGATTTTCTCTTTGTATAGTCCAATCTTCTGGAAGTTTAATTTGAGACCATGTTATTGTTTTAGGTACTATTGTATTCGATTTTTTTAAATTAGTTCGAAAGAAAGTTGTCGATCCTTTCGTATCTATAGGAACTACATTAGGACATATTGTGGTCATAAGCTTATAACAAATTCTATAAACTAAGGCTATATTTTGAGATCCTAGATCCATGTCAAACCCTTGAGTTTTAATTTTAAGAGTTAATACTTTTAGTATGTTTGGATCGCTTAAAGATACCAAATAATTAGGAAAGAAATTGAAATATAATGGGCCATTACAAAGGCTTGATTCTACAGTGCCTAATAGGGAATCTGAGAATTTATTATGCCTAGCATCTCTTAAGCATAATAAAACAGAATTATTAAGACCCAATCTAGTAAGTGGTTTTATCGCTATCTGTATTAATCCTATATGTAAATAGTTATAGTTCTTATTCTTATGAGATTGTAGTATTTTATTTGATAGTAATCTAAAATTTTATTGAGTACTATGAACAGATATACTTTGTTCCACTGTTTTTATCGCGTTCACTGTTTTCAATACAAATTTTCCCTTTTTATATACATCTGTTATAGGGACTTTAGGAATATCCCAATTTTGAACCTGTTGTTCAATATTTTCTATAATGACTTCTTCTTTATTCTTGACTCTTAGTATATTACTAGATGATGGTAATGACTTAAGTGTTAAGTTTCTGATAAAACTTTCCATTTTAGAGTTACGGATAATGCTTATAGACAGCCTCTTATGGCACCTTTGACCTTAGCGGCTCTTCTTGGTCTTGACGGTCCTCTAGCTTGGGCTTCTAAAAAGCTTAACTCTCGGACTAACTCTTAAAATGAGAAATTTTTCAGATTCCTAACTCTTAGGTTATTACAATCATGTTGTAAAATACTACTATTCAATTTTTAATGGCTCTGATACCAAATGACACCAAGATCTAAAAAACACAAAAACAATAAGAACATGATTAAATTAACATAAGAAACGGAGCACTACAGTTTATTAATCTATTTAAGATTCCAACATAATATAAAAAGGTACCGATGATAAAAATAGCAGAGATCACTGATATATCTAATATGATCCACGAAGTATAAACAATATTTCTTATTTTATGACTAAATATCAATTTGAATTGCATAATAAAAGACAGTATACAAGACTGAAACTTTTATTAACAATACTTAAAGTTTACATATGCAATTGCTAACAAACAGTCTCCATTTCTGAGGATAGTAACTCGGAAAGGAGCTGAAGTTACAAACACACATAAAGAAGAAAAGCACAGAAAGAGTTACCAGATGCAGAGATGACCTTTACAGAGAAATCCACACCATAAAAGATCTTTACATAGATATGACACACCAACTTGAAATATATTACATGAAGTAGAGAAAGAGAAAAGGCAAGAAAGATTTGCAGAGCAAGAAAAGCTTCTGCTAAGCAAGAGGAGAGAGCTGCTGAAAGGGTGAGTTGCAGAGCGAAAGCACAGAGATGTTGAAAGAGAGAGTTGTAGAGCTCCAGAAGATGCCTCCTTCGTTGTGCTTCGTTCGCCTTTCATAGGGGACGGACTCCAAATAAATTTAGCTAGATTGGAGTATCAGATTCCGTCGGTCGGCCATATGGAAAAGCTATGGATTGCTTTTGACAGATGGAAAGTTGGAAGATCCATTTGGTGACCTTGATGGTTGCTTTTTTGAAAGTTGTATGTGGTTGATTGATTCCTAGCTGTGATGGGTTGTCCTCTATCGCTGACTATTGATGCGATATTGTCAGTGGATCTACTTTAGGTAAGGTTTATGTACAGTGACAACAACTTTTTGTACAGTGACAACAACTTTTTGTATAGTGACAGCATCTTTTTGTATAGTGACAACAACTTTATGTACAGTGATGACAGGTGGTAGATTCCTTCTTTCTTTTTTGTACAGGTAAATTTTTCGGCAGCGGGTCTTTGAGATAGAACTGCGGCCTCTAGCTGAATTCATCATCATCTTCATTCTCTGTTTGAGATGCTGAATTATTCTCTTCAGATTCTTCTTCAAAAATATGTAAAAGTTGTTTTTCTAGTTCTTCCTTGGTAGCTTTTGGATTTTGTTTGCGCATTCTTTTGACATATTCAGAAATATGATTTAGGGTTTCATTAGGAGAGTCATATTGGGGATTATTTGGGGATAATTCTGGTATTCTCTTTAATTTTATAAATTCGGGTTCCAGATGCTTGCTATAAAAAACATCCCACCATTTTATGAATATTTGTTTTCCCATTCTAGGGAAGTATTCAAAAGTATCATCATTATTTTATGAGATTCCATACTCCCACTTAACAATCCAAGGAATCTGATATATTGACATAAAATATAAATGGTAATCTATATTTTTATATTTAAACTTTCCTTGAGATAATTGCACTTTTTCGGGCAATATCTGTGAGCCTGATCCCCATATAAGGAACCAGTATGTAAACCAATTGGGAAATGGTTAAAAAGTTGAAACAAACCAAGTATGGCAATTATTTGTATTTTGATATTGAAATATTTCATGCTAAGCATCAATATATTCAGAATATTTGAAATATTTTTTTGGAAACTGTGGATTCTGTAATTGTTTCCCACAAGTAGGGTTGCAACCCCAATCATCATATGATAATATTTTTCGTATTTGTAATTTACTCTATCCAATCATTTTTGTATTGTTATGATAGAAATGAACAAGGGAAATTGAGCCAGTTTCTAATAAAATGGCTTCGTACCATTTTCTAGATTTGTTTCCATTGGATGAACTCAGATGGTTCAGAAGGTACAGGGAGGCTAGCTTATTTGGGTCGGTCTTTATATATTTATCATCGATAATTATATCAATGAGGAAAGAAGTTTCCTCAAAAACAAATTTTCCAGAGCTTGATACTTTATTTGGGATAGAAGAGGTTATGAATCTTGGATTTGGACTAGTAGGAATTTGAGTAGAATAGTCAGGATAATTTTGTATTGATCTGATTGGTGACAAAGGTGGATAACTGGTTATAGGAGAGCTTGATGATGATGGTACAATTTTCATAGGAAGTTTTCCTTTATCCATAGTAGATATATTTTATGTTGAAAAGTTACAAAGCCAAAGGCTTTTTCTCTTCTAGTTTAGGGTCAAAGTCTAGAGTCCTTCCCTCCCTGCAAAAATTCGCGAGTAAGAAAATCAGGAAGAGAAATATGCTGACCACTAAGATGTTCAATAGTAAAGTCAAAACTAGATAAAATAGCTTGTCATCTAGCAAATATTTGTTTAGCGACAAGATTTTAGACATCTTTTTGGAGTATATATTTGGCAGATTTTCTATCAGTTCGTATAATGAATGTAGTATTAAGTATATCACTTTGAAATTTCGTTACACACAGAACTATTGCAAGAATTTCTTTTTTAATCGTGGAATTATTTTGTTGTGTAGTATTCCAGGCTTTATGTGTGTATCTAACTAATTGTTCTTTGTCATTATTATTTAGCTTTTGTTTAAGAATTCCGGCTAGACCATATTCTGATGCATTGTATTCTATAATTTTAAGTGCAATTGGATTTTCTAAAACTAAACAAGGCAATTCTTTTGCTTTTAATTTTAGTTTTCGTACTGCACTAATATGAATATCAGTCCATTTTGGTGGATTCTTTTTTAATATATCATAAAGAGGTTTTGCATCTATTGCTAGATTTTTATAAAAATCTGCAATATAATTTAAGCATCCAAGAAATCTTTGAAGTTCAACTTTGGTAAGAATAATGTCAGAAAATTTTCTTGCAAATTCAATAGCTCTATCAATCGGATTAATAGTTCCTTGATAAATATTATGTCCTAAAAATCTTACCTTAATTTGGTAAAGATTAATTTGTTTAGCAGAAACAGCTAATCCTACATTTTTAATAGCGTTAAGAAAAACATTAATATGTTTAAAATGTTGTTGTAAATCTTCTAAAAAGATTAAAACATCATCAATAAAGACTATCATAAATTTAGTGCATGGGTTAAATAGATCATTCATAATTTTTTGAAATTCTAAAGGAGCATTCTTTAAACCAAAAGGCATAACATTCCATTCATAATGTCCAAAAGGGACATTGAATGTTGTTTTATATCTATCAGCTTCATTTATTTGTATTTGCCAGTATCCTGACTTGAGATCAAATTTTGAAAATATGCAGGCATTTACTAGTCTATCTAAAAGATCTTTTTTATTAGGTAAAGGATATCATATCCATTTTAATACTTTATTAAGAGGTTTATAATTTATTATTAGTCTTGGAACTCCTCTTTCCTTTTCAGTATTATTTTCAACATAAAGAGCGGCACAACTCCAATGAGATGAGCTCTTTCTGATTAAATTTTTTCTAAGGAGTTCATCGATCTCTTTTTTACAAATTTCTAGGAGCCTTGCAGTCATTTGTATAGGTCTTGCTTTTGTGGGAATTCTATTTTCTTCAAATTTATATTCAAATGGTAAATTTATTATGTGTTTTTGTCTATTCCAAAATGAACTAGCTAATTCGCTACGTACTTCTCTTTCAATTTGATTTTTTATTTCTTCTATTTTCTATTTTGTTTCTAATAGTAATAAATTTTCTTCTATAGATTTATATTTTATTTCTTCTTTTAGATGGCATAGATATCTTTCTTTATTTTCAATGCTTTGTTTTACATTATTAATTTCTTTTATTTTTGGCTTGAATTTCAAATTTAACATTATTGCCATCATTGTTTGACTCAATTCCGATTTGATCGATTTTTATAAGATAAAGAATACTAAGAAATGGTGTTCCTAAAATTACTGCTTGATTTAAGCCTTTTACCATTATGAATGGTAATTCGAAGCAAATACCATTATTACAAATAGCGGCATTAGATAGTTTATATTTGAGAAATAATCTACTACCATCAGTTGTGTTTAATACTTGCGTAGTTTTATCAAAACATTTGGTAGGAACTAGCCTTTCATTAATGCAGTTTAGGTCTGCTCTCGAATCCATTAAGGCTAATGATTGAAAACTGTACTCGTTCTTTACTATTTTCTTAATCAAAGTAAACCATTTTTTATTCATAACCCTATTAATTACATTTATGTGATCTTTCTGAGGTATAATTCCTGAAGACTCTGGGCTTTCTTTTATATATTGATTTAGTAGATTATTGAATTCTAATTCTTCATCTTCTGAAAGATTTTTAGTGTTTTCTGTTAAATCATGATTTAATTCAAGTATTCTTACTCTATTTTTTAAGTTTTTGCACTTCTTTTTACTTCATTAATTTCATGTTTTAATTCCGCTATGGTTGGCTCTCTTTTGGACTCTCTTTTTTAAATTCTTTTAAGTATTTCTGAAAAATTATATTCTTCAAGGGGTTTAATTAATGGAACTGGTTTTTGTTTTTTCTTAAATATATTAATGTACGGTTTAATTATATCTCTTCTTTCATTTGTATTTGTAATTCTATCTATCAAATCTAAGATAAGACTTTCTTCTTGAGTAAGAGTATTGCAATAACATTCTTCTGTTTCTGTAGTTTCATAAATCAAATCTTCATCATCTATTAGTTCTATTTATGACGTTTTACTTGATTCTGAATCAGAGTTATCAGAACTACATGTTTCATATAATTGTATAATATCATAAATTTTATTTCTAATATTTTCATCTAGTACAATAGACTCTATTTGTTTTTTTACTTTACAGTTGTTCTTATAATGACCAACTTTGCCACATCTATAGCATATTAGAAGTTTCCTTTTTCTTGTTTTATTTTTAGGAACAAATCTTTGTATAAATTTTTCTTTCTTATCTTTATTCTTTATTTTATTAGTTCTATAAAATTTATTCCTTTTTTCTATCTTTTTTCGTTTATGTATTTTGTTAGGAGAAACATTTAAACTATAGCCGAACTGTTCACAAAAATCACCTAATTCTTTATTACCAGTCATTCGTTGTTTTTCTAATTGTTTTTTTTAAATTTTAGATCAGTGCAAAGGGCTAAACCTTCAGCACATATTTCGGCTGATAATTCTCCTAAAGATCAATGATATATCTAATACGATCCATGAAGTATGAACAGTATTTGTTATTTTAAGACTAAATCTCAATTTCAATTGCATAATAAAAGAAAATATACAAGACTAAAACTTTTATTAACAATACTTACTGTTTACATATGCAATAGCTTGCAAACAGCCTCCATTTCTGAGGATAATAACTCGGAAAGGACCTGAAGTTACAGTCACACATAAAGAAGAAAAGTAGAGAAAGAGTTACCAAATGCAGAGATAACCTTTACAAAGAAATCCACACCATAAAAGATCTTTATATAGATATGACACACCAGCTTTAAATAAATTACATGAAGTAGAGAAAGAGAAAAGGCAAGAAAGACTTGCAGAGCAAGAAAAGCTTCTGCTATGAAAGAGGAGAGAGCTACTGAAAGAGTGAGTTGCTGAGCAAGAGGAGAGAGATGCTGAGAGGGTGAGTTGCAGAGCTCCAGAAGCTGCCTCCTTCATTGTGCTTCGTTCACCTTTTATAGGGGAAGGACTCCAAATAAATTTAGATAGATTGGAGTATAATATTCAGTCATTCGGCCATGTGGAAAAGCTATGGATTGCTTTGGACACGTGGAAAGTTAGATGATCCGTTTGGTGACCTTGATGGTTGCTTTTTTGAAAGTTTTCTATGGCTGATTGGTTGCTAACTGTGATGGGTTGTCTTCTTTCGCCGACTATTGATGCGACATTATAGGTGGATCTGGTTTAGGTAAGCTTTATGTACAGTGGCAACAACTTTTTGTACAGTGACAGTAACTTTATGTAAAGTGACAGCAACTTTTTGTACAGCGACAACAACTTTATGTACAGTCATTTGTACAGTTGGTAGATTCCTTCTTTCTTTTTTGTTCAGGTAAATTTGTCGGCTGCGGGTCTTTGAGTTAGAACTGGGGCCTCTGGCTGAATTCATCATCATCTTCATTCTCTGTTTGAGATGCTGAATTATTCTCTTCAGATTCTTCTTCAAAAATGTGTAGAAGTTGTTTTTCTTATTCTTCCTTGGTAGCTTTTGGATTTTGTTTGCGCATTCTTTTGACAAATTCAAAAAATTGATTTAGCGTTTCATTAAGAGAGTCATATTGGGGATTATTTTGGGATAATTCTGGTATTCTCCTTAAGTTTTTAAATTCGGTTTCAAGATGCTTGCTATAAAAACCATCCCACCATTTTATGAATATTCGTTTTCCCAATCTAGGGATGTATTTAAAAGTATCATCATTATTTTTTGAGATTCCATACTCCCACTTAACAATCCAAGGAATCTGATATATTGACATAAAATATAAATGATAATCTATATTTTTATTTTTGCCAGTATGTTCGACAAACTTTCCTTGAGATAATTGCACTTTTTCGGGCAATATCTGTGAGCCTGATCCCCATATATGGAACCAGTATCGAAACTAACTGGGAAATTGTTAAAAAATTTGCATTTTAAATTGCACAAACTAAGTAAGGGAATTATTTGTATTTTGATATTGAAATATTTTATGCCAAGCATCAATATATTCAGAATATTTGAAATATTTATTTGGAAACTATGGAATCTGTAATTTTTTCCCACAAGTAGGGTTGCAACCCCAATCATCATATGATAATATTTTTTGTATTTGTAATTTACTATATCCAATCATTTTTGTATTATTATGATAGAAATGAACAAGGGAAATTGAGCAAGTTTCTAATAAAATGGCTTCGTACCATTCTCTAGATTTATTTCCATTGGATGAACTCAGATGGTTCAAAAGGTATAGGGAGGCTAGCTTATTCGGGCTGGCCTTTATATATTTATCATCAATAATTATATCAATGAGGAAAGAAGTTTCCTCAAAAACTGATTTTCCAGAGCTTGATACTTTATTTGGGATAGGAGAGGTTATGAATCTTGGATTTGGACTAGTAGGAATTTGAGTAGAACAGTCAGGATAATTTGTATTGATCTGATTGGTGACAAAGGTGGATAACTGGTTATAGGAGAGCCTGGTGATGTTGGTACAATTTCCGTAGGAAGTTTTCCTTTATCCGTAGTAGATATATTTCTATTTATGTTGAAAAGTTGAAAAGCCAAAGGCTTTTGCTCTTCTGGTTCAGGGTCAAAGTCTAGAGTCCTTCCCTCCCCGCAAAAATTCGCGAGTAAGAAAATCAGGAAGAGAATAATGCTGACCACTATGATGTTCAATAATAAAGTCAAAACTAGATAAAATAGCTTGCCATCGAGCAAAGATTTTTTTAGCGACAAGATTTTGGACATCTTTTCTGAGTATATATTTAGCAGATTTACAATCAGTTCATATAATGAATAAAGTATTAAGTATATCACTTTGAAGTTTGTTACACAATGAACTATTGCAAGAATTTCTTTTTTAATCATGGATTAATTTTGTTGTATAGCATTCCAAGGTTTAGATGTGTATCTAACTATTTGTTCTTTGTCATTGTTATTTAGTTTTTGTTTAAGAATTCCTCCTAGACCATATTCTGATGCGTCGCATTTTATAATTTTAAGTGCAGTTGGATCTGCTAAAGCTAAAGAAGGAATTCTTTTGCTTTTAATTTTAGTTTTTGTACTGCATTAATATGAATATCTGTCCATTTTGGTGGATTCTTTTTTAATCTATCATAAAGAGGTTTTGCATCTATTGTTAGATTTTTATAAAAATCTGCAATATAATTTAAGCATCCAAGAAATCTTTGAAGTTCAACTTTGGTAAGAATAATGTCAAGAAATTTACTTACAAATTCAATAGCTCTATCAATCGGATTAATAGTTCCTTGATAAATATTACGTCCTAAAAATCTTACCTTAGTTTGGCAAAGATTAATTTTTTTTGCAGAATGCCTTTTTAATAGCGTTAAGAAAAACAGTAATATGTTTAAAATGTTGTTGTAAATCTTCTGAAAAGATTCAAACATTATCAATATAGACTATCATAAATTTAGTGTAAGGGTTAAATATATCATTCATAATTTTTTGAAATTCCGAAGGAGCATTCTTTACACCGAAAGGTATAACATTCATTTCGTATTGTCCAAAAGGGTCATTGAATGTTGTTATATATCTATCAGCTTTATTTATTTGTATTTGCCAGTATCCTAACTTGAGATCAATTTTCAAAAATATGCAGGCATTTACTAGTCTGTCTAAAAGATCTTTTTTATTAGGTATAGGATATGTTATCCATCTTAATACTTTATTAAGAGGTTTATAATTTATTACTAGTCTTAGAACTCCTCTTTCCTTTTCAGTATTATCTTCAACATAAAAAGCGGGACAACTCCACGGAGATGAGCTCTTTCTGACTAAATTTTTTTAAGGAGTTCATCGATCTGTTTTTTACAAATTTCTAGGAGCCTTGCATTCATTTGTATAGGTCTTACTTTTGTGGGAATTCTATTTTCTTCAAATTTATCTTCATATGGTAAATTTATTATGTGTTTTTGTCTATTCCAAAATGCATTAGGTAATTCGCTACATACTTCTCTTTCTATTTGATTTTTAATTTGTTCTATTTATTTTTTATTTCTGGTAGTAATAAATTTTCTTCTATATATTATATTTTATTTCTTCTTTTAGATGGCATAGATATCTTTCTTTATTTTCAAGGCTTTGTTTTACATTATTAATTTCTTTTATTTTTAGCTTGTCTATAATTTCAAATTTAACACTATTACCATCAATGTTTGACTCAATTCTGGTTTGATCGATTTTTATAAAATAAAGAATACTAAGAAATGGTATTCCTAAAATTACTGCTTGATTTAAGCCTTTTACCATTATGAATGGTAATTCAAAGCAAATTTCATTATTACAAATAGCGGCATTGGATAGTTTATATTTGATGAATAATCTACGACCATCTGCTGTATTTAATATTTGTGTAGTTTTATCAAAATATTTGGTAGGAACTAGCCCTTCATTAATGCAATTTAGGTCTGCTCCCGAATCTATTAAGGCTAAAGATTGAAAACTGTACTCGTTCTTTATTATTATCTTGATCAAAGTAAACCATTTTTTATTCATAACCCTATTAATTACATTTATATGATCATTCTGAGGTATAATTCTTGAAGACTCTGGGCTTTCTTTTATAGATTGATTTAGTAGATTATTGAATTCTAATTCTTCATCTTCTGAAAGATTTTTAGTGTTTTATGTTAAATCATGATTTAATTCAAGTATTCTTACTCTATTTTTAAGTTTTTGCACTTCTCCTTTTACTTAATTAATATCATGTTTTAATTCCGTTATGGTTGGCTCTCTTTTGGACTCTCTTTTTTAAATTCTTTTTAGTATTTATGAAAAATTATATTCTTCAGGGAGTTTAACTAATGGAACTGGTTTTTGTTTTTTCTTAAATATATTAATGTACTGTTCAATTATATCTCTTCTATCATTAGTATCTGTAATTCTATCTATCAAATCTAAGATCAAACTTTCTTCTTGAGTAAGAGTATTATAAGAACATTCTTCTGTTTCTGTAGTTTCATAAATCAAAATCTTCATCATCTATTAGTTCTATTTCTGACGTTTTACTTGATTCTGAATCAGAGTTATCAGAACTAGATGTTTCATATAATTGTATAATATCATAAATTTTATTTCTAATATTTTCATCTAGTACAATAGATTCTATTTGTTTTTTAACTTTACAGTTGTTCTTATAATGACCAACTTTGCCACATCTATAGCATATTGGAAGTTTTTTTTTTCCTCTTTTATTTTTAGGAACAAATCTTTGTTCT
>NW_006500342.1:168393-187008 GCF_000471905.2 Amborella trichopoda | reverse complement strand
GCAAAATTATATTCATCAGGGGTTTTATTGAGAGGAATTGATTTTGCTTTATTTTTTTTTATATTAATGAATTGAGTAATGACAGCTCTTTTTTCTTCGGGGTCAATTATTTTATCAATAATGTCTAAGATAAAATTATCTTCTTGTGTAAGTGTGTGGACATTATATGTTGGACAACCACAATTATCTTTATCTTTTGAACTGACGGATTCTGTTGAAGAACTCGTAGATTCAGAAGATTCGGTCCATATCAAATCATCATCTTGTATATTATCTATATACGATTCCGAAGAAATGGAAGATGAAGAATCATAATCCATGATATGATATAATTTTGATTTTATTGTTTCATCTAATTGTAAAGCTTCTATTTTCTTTTTTAATTTACATTGATGTTTATAATGCCCTACTTTACCACACTTATAACATACTGGTAATTTTCTCTTTTTCTTTGTATTGGGAGAAAATTTATTGATTAATTTCCTTTTAGATTTTTTATAATATCTTTTTTCTTTATCCTTATTTTTGGTTTTATATTTTTCTTTTTTGGACTTCTTCTTTTTCTTATATATATTGTCAAGCATATTTTTCTTATCAAGGTAATAACCAAATTGTTCACAAAAGTCACCAAGCTCTTTTTTCTTAGTGATCTTTTGTTTATCTAGTTGTCTTTTTAATTTCATATCTGTGCATAAGGCTAAACCTTCAGCACATATTTCTGCGGAGAGTTCTCCGAGTGTATATGATGAATAAACAATGATTCCATTATGTTTCTTTCTTAATCTTTCCTTGACTTTTTCAGCAAATAAATATGGTAGACCAGCTATAAGCTGTACTGCCTACAAAATGAAGTGTAATGGTATATATTAGGGTATTCACAGCATCACTTTCTGTGTATATAACTTCTTGGTTTTGTTCATTTCTGGCTGTCCATTGTCTAGTATTGGTGAGGATTCTTTGTTTGGTTTCATCGTCTACATAAAAATCCCACCATCCTCTTAACCAGCCAGTAAATCCATTGACTATTGCTTTTGCAACTTCTTGATCAGGGTTGCCTGCCATTTTATTAACAGAAGCATACATAGTCATATGTCTCATTACATCCAATATCTTTAATTCGGATAATCCATCTATTTGCCCATTGACTATTGATCTTCCTGAATATGACACTGCCTGTATGGCATCTTCTTCCATTTGTATATCAACAGGTGTAGGTCTTTTGTGATATGGTAAAGCTGTTATTGGTTTCCAATATTTTCCATAAGCTATTCTATTTATGGTTTCAGTGATAGGAGTAGTATCCAAGGCTTTTTCTTGATTTTGGATTGTATCTTCTATCATTGGTTCTTCTTCCTGGAGCATCATTGTTTCATGCTCCTGTACTATTGCTTTGCCTTTATCTGATGATTCAGGTGGTATATTAACAATAGGTGATGGAATGACTATCTGTGGAGAAGGTACTCCTTTAATATCTAATTGGGATAATTTTGATATTAATTGATCCATAAGGGATTTATTATTTTCTCCTATATGAAATTTGTTTTTATTTAATTCTGGAGGTGGTTTGAACAAAACTGATCTAGGTATGACTGTAGTAGAGGGTTGGTCCTTAGAAACAATTCTTTCTATTCTCTCTGTCTGTTTTCCTAAGGATTGCATAGAAAGATTAGTATAATTATTTTGTTCAATTATATGTGGAATTAATTCTTGTTTCTTATTCATTTCTTTGGATAAGATTTTATATGGAGTAGCAATTATATCATATACAGATGGTGTTTTTAGAGGTTCATCTTTCATTGGTATAATTGTCTTAAGTATTAGGCTTTTCTCAGGAAGGTGGATACTAGCAGTTGTAGTACCATCCGTACTGATATAAGTTTTCTCTTCTATGGTTTGAATTTCTTCATCAAAAGAAGAAGGGATATGAAGCTGGTGCTGATAATTATTTCTTAACCATGAAAAATATCCTTCTTATTTTCTTTCCTTTTTTATAAATTTATTATATTTAGCTTGTAATATTTCTCTCAATGGTGCTTGTATATTTGTTACATACCATTGCCTAATTTTTTTATTTTCTTCAGATAGAAAATCTTTTTTAATAGAATTATGATCTATTGGTTTATTTTTTCTCTCCAATTTAGCGGCTAGATAGGCTGCTATATATTCTTCTGAATATTGATCTTCTTCCTCTATTTGTAATGTTAATATTTGGAAGTCTTTTAATTCTTCTATACTAGGTTCAGTAGTATTGGTAGTAGGAACTTCAGAAGTATAAGTGGGTATAACAACATGATCAGATGTTCTTCTTATTCCTTGAAAGTGTAATTCTGAACTAGGTATTGAAGAACTACGTATTGAAGTATCACTAGGAGGTGGTAGTATTATTACATTTGGGTTTGTGGAATAAGATTTTCTACTGGGTATTGGATTTTTAATATTCCTTTTCCTATTAATATTAATATCATCTTGGGCTTGTAAGTGATTGAATTTTATTTCAATATTACCATCATGATGTTCTATTATTTGATTAGGAATATGATTGTGAGGAATTTCTTGAGGTTGATTGGCATTTTGTAATGCCCATGATTGGGGTAATCTAATATCTGACCATTTTATGGTTTTAGGAACAATCATATTTAATTTTTCTATGTTTGTTTGAAATAAGATAGTGTGATCTTTTTGATTAGGTTGCATAATATTTGGACATAAGGTATTCATGACTTTGTAATATATTCTATATACTATGGCTAGGTTTTGAGATCCTTGTATCATATTATAACCATGTGTTTTTAAATTGATTGTTAGTATATCTAAAATATTTGGGTCAGTCAAAGAAACAGAAAAATTTGGAAAACAATTAAAATATATGGGACCACTACAAAGGCTGGATTCAACCATCCCGAGTAGCGAATCTGTGAAAATATTGTGTCTTGTATCTCTTAGGCATACAAGCACAGAGGTGTTCAACCCTAATCGGGTCAAAGGTTTCACTGCTATTTGGATTAATCCAATATGTAAATATTTGTAATTATGTTCTTTATGTTTTTCAATAATTTTCTTGGACAGTAGATGAAAGTCTTCTTGATTTTGTGTAACCGATAAACTTTCTTCTACAGTCTTGATGGCATAACCCATCTTGAATTTGAATGATCCTTTATGATAAATGTCATGGATTGGGACCTTGGGTATATTCCAATTTTGAATATTATGTTCAATGTCATTGATGACTATTTGTTCTTTATTTTTTACTCTAAGAGTTTGAGATGAAGTTGCATGTTTACTAGTTAGATTCTTTATTAAACTAGCCATCCGTAGGTTGCGGATAATGACAATCTGGATATTCAGTGGCCCAGCGTTTTCCCTAAGCAGCTCTTCCTGGCCTTGGCGGTACTTTGCAATAGGCGTTCACTTGTCTCTTGTCTTAACTCTCGGACCAACTTTCTAGGATGTTAGTTTAACTTGGTTTCGCTAGTCAAGATGTAACTTTTATCTCATACTATTGAGAAAATGAGAACAGATACACTGTTGTGTCAGTTAAACTGTTTACACAATTTCACTGTTTGAACAGTTTCACTGTTGTAACTGTGACAGTTTGTGCTGTTTGGCTCTGATACCAAAGTGCGCCAGGATCTACAGCACTGTCGTATTATCTTAATTCTTTGCTTAATTCTTTGAATTTTAGAGTATACTTCTAGCTATAGATTGAACTGATTTCAGAGTAAATAAGTAAATAAGATACTATTGTATTTTAGTAATTCTTGCAATATCCGATAATAATTAAAGACGCACAATAGTATACAGATAAAAGGGATTATAGAAATATCAATCACTATCCACTGTGCATATGTGAATTCTTTAATTTTAATATTGAATAATATTTTAAACTGCATAGTTAAGTATTCATAACAATCTTTATTGAAAGCATACACTGGTTACATGTACATAAGAAAGCACATAACAATCTTACAACACACTGATAACACACTTGTAAAAAGAAGCAAGCAGAGGGAAATAAATAGAAACAATATTAAGAACTTACTGGGTGCATATACAATAGCTGGAAAAGAGTTTCCAGTTATCGGGGCAGTATGTTGGGAGAGATTGGAAATTCCAATTACACATAGTTTAGAGAAAGAGATAGTATGGAACCTGGAATATTTGTGGAAACAGAATCTGATATTTAATGATCTGATCCTATTTGATTGAAGAAGGATTGAAAGAGTATTTCAGAGCAAAACTCCTTGGTCGAGTAAGGAGAGGCTAGGAGAGTAGTCGTAGAAGAGAGGAGAAGGCAAAAAGAGAGAGAGAGACTTTGACCTCTCGGACTGAACTGAGAAGAACTGAGAAGAGCTGAGAAGAGCTGAGAAGAACTGAGAAGAGAGTGATCTCTCAGGTCTGGGTTGAGAAGAAAAGAGGGAAGAGAAGAGTTTTCGACCTGCTGAAATGAAGGGGGTTCAGCCCCTTTTATAGACGAGCTTGCGTAAAGGGGAAGCAAGTCCAGGTGGCAGAGGACAGGTGTCTGTAATAGTGGATAAGCGTCGGTAGAAGAGGACAAAGAAATAAAGCAAGTGTCGGCACAAAAAGACAAAAGAGAAAAGAAAGAAAAGACTAAAAGAGAAAGTGGCTACAGTGCCAAGTGGCTACAGTGCTCAGTGGCTACAGTGTATAGTGCTTAGTGGCTACAGTGTAAGCATCTTTGCATAGTCTTTGCTTTGTCGTTTTGCGTCGGTGGTCTACTGTTCTTGATGCTTTATGCTGTTGATGATGATGGCGATATTGATGGGCTTTGAATGGAGTATCTTTATACGATTTTGTCGGGGATGATGAAGGGAATTTGTCGGTGATGATTATGGTCGCTGACTGAATTCATCCGGATCGTCTTCATCTTCATCTGGATCAGTTTCATCCGGATCTTCTTTTGAGAGATTGAGATATTGATTGATATTGGGAGAGGACTGTACCGTTTCATCCGAGGAGACAGGCTTTCTCCCTGCTTCTGCAAAGATTTCTTTCATTTGATTTTCTAGGGTTTCTTTCGAGGCATTGGGATTTGCCTGTAACATATTTCTTAGGTATGTAGGAAAATCGAAGGAAGTATTGGCTGTATTCTGGCTTTGGGTTTATTCCAAAGGTTGAGGAGGTATTCTTTTTGGAGTAAGTGAAGATGGGTCCATATTGAAAATGTCCTACCATTTGACTGAAATGGTCTTTCCAAGTCTTGGGATAAAAGTATAATCAGAGGTAGTATTGGGAGATATGGTATAGTCCCATTTCATTATCCAGGGTATTTGGTATAAGGCCATGAAATATAAATGGTGGTCTATGGTAATATCATTTTGGTTATAGGCCTGGAATTTGTTTTGAACTGCTTTGAAGGCAGGTGGTAAAATTTGGACAGTTGATCCCCACACAAAAAACCAATTTTTGAACCAGGTGGGAAAACGTTCCAATATTGGTAATCTAAATTGAATATACCAACTATGAGTAGTGGGAATAGTGAAACAAAGAGAAGGAGAACAAGCGAAGAGTAATTGGTCAACTCATCAGGCTCATGATCGGAGAATTACAGGTTTGAATCCTGTCCTAACCTAATCAAGGTGACACTCTATCGCTGAGTTATTTCCCTTTCCCACCCCCATCGAGAAATAAAACCGACTAATCCTAAGTCAAAGGGTCAAAAGTCGAGCCCGCGACCCTTATGTACTCGGTGACGGTGGGGTATGCTGCTCGGGGAGACACGGGTGAAGTCATCACAAGGTAGCCGTAGGGGAACCTGTGGCTGAATTGAATCCCCTGCCTGACCGAAGAAGCGAGAACTGCTATCATATAGTCGGCTACGTAATTTGAGTGTGCTCCTTGTAGAATCTCGTTATATGCTTAACACAAGCCAGGATAAGCTTCCATCGAGTCTGAAAGCCCTCGTGTCTCTTCCATTAATGAGCTTAACACTCTTTATGGTCATTGAATGGACATCGAACGGAACCCACCGCCCACAGAGCTTTATGAAAGCTGATCACCGGTGGTAGTACATCGAAACCAATCAACACCAGTATGCAACTTGGAATATATTCCTCATACAAACACATCTATAGGATGTAGGAACTGTATGAAAATCTTTTCTGGCTGCAACAAGGTGATAATAGTCTCAGTGAATATTATATTCCTCATACAAACACATCCATACTCTTTCTCTCAGATGTATTGACACAACCCACACCCCCCTTACTCCATAGGGGACCGAACTTGACTCCAGTGAAACAAGCAGCCAAGAAGTTTAGACCCGAACTTGAGATAGAGATCAAGGCATAAGTTTAACAATTATTGGCTGCCATGCCAAGTTTATCTTAACTGAGAAGCATCCAGATTGGTTAGCAAAGGTCGTGCCGGTAAAGAAAAAGAATGGGTAGATTTGTCTTTATGTCGATTTCCGTGACATCAACAAGGTGACCTGTCCCAGGGATAATTTTCCCCTGCCCAATATTCTGATTCTTATTGATCATAAGGCAGGGTACGAGATGTTTATTTTCATGGATGGATACATCGCGCTTCGTTTCAGATCAAGATGGTTCCTGAAGACATAAATAAGGAAGACCTTGTTCATCACACCAGCTAGCACGTATTGAAATATTGTAATGCCGTTCAGCCTAAAGAATGCCTGGACTCTCCACAATTGAGTTGAGGTATTTAATAACTCCTTGACTTTGTTGTTCACATTCAGTAGCAGCTTGCCGATGTCCCTTCAGGTCAGGAACTCCTGCAATAGGCAGTTACCCTCATGAAACTAAATAACACTACTCTCATCCTACTCTTGAGGTATATACTATTTGTATTCGTGCTCCTTAAGTCGATTTAGACCTGTATATAAGTCAGATTAAGGAAGGGGAAGCTCCCCGTAATATGACTACTCTTAAAGTTCAGTAAGGGCAAGTAAGACCCCTGAGTCTTGCCTTATAATAGAGTAGCTAAGAGCTTCTGGTAATTAAAAAGTGTAGGGATCGGTCGTCGGGTTGTGAGGGACGCCTTCTTTTTCCCTTATCAAGCAAGCCACAAGCCACAGGCCTTTGATGCAATGGTCTCGGTGTCCAGTCCCTCAGTATCAGTCAGCGAGCGCAGAGAGAACTATTTAGCAAAATAGAAAGATTCTGATTGATTTTTTGATTCTGCATAACAATCCCTTGCAATTAGAAGAGCCGGAGATGGAATTCCCGATTTTTCGTGTCACACGCACAAGTCTCATCATGATCGTGTGACTCACAGCTACTGCGCGTGGGGGTCTTCGCCGCTTGCTCAGATGCATATTCAAGAAGGACGCTTTGTTCCATGATTCTGACTCTTACTTAGAAGCTTCTAAGGGGGAGGACTCGTAGTGGGACTTTGCTTTGAACAGTCCACTTCTCATCTCAACCCCGATTGATGCATAGGACTTGCTTCTAAGTGTGTACCCAAGCCCGTCTTTGATTGCCACGAGAATTCAATCTGGCTAGGCTAACTCCTGGGATAGGAGTTGAACCCAAGGCAATACAGCATGTTCGATTGGAAAATCTATCGCCAGTTGCATCTCCCACCCCCAAAAACTTATAGGCCCATATGCCCTATCTTCTCGATCCAACATGCCGGCCCACGGCTGCCTATCAAATGAATGGGACGATCTACTGAACAACTTCTCAATACGACTCCTTCCGGGAGTAACAGATTTGATTCTCGACATATCAATGGTTTGGATTAGATGGCCCCATATCTCTTTCTGTCCCTACCCGCTTGTGGAAGTGGGCGGTGACTTACTAGACTCTGCCACCATCCCCCTCTAATATTGAGAGGGGAGTCATTAGCATTAAAAGGAATAGGTGATCATGGGCTGTGGAGGAACCTTACTCTAATCTAAAGGCAAAGGAATTTCTCTCATTACAGCCCCCCATCTAAGAGATATAAAGGCAGCCAGATAGGGAACCATTCCTTCATGCGCACTACCCGACTAACTTCTTTCTGATTCCAAAAGGCCCCCCCTCCCCCCCAACTAACTTATAGGCTTATCAATTTTGAAAAGGAGGAAAGTGTTACCTCTCAAATCCCCTCTAATTTGTTAGAATAATTTGCTTAGTTCTATCTCTCTAGGAAGAAGGATAGTCCTAAGGAACCAGATTCTCATGCTCACCACTCAGCATGTCCAGCAGGTATCACTTCCACTTCTCATCCATCATCTTCATGGGTGATTGACTCTAGAGCCTCCCATCAGATGATGGGCTCTTCCTCGGACTTCCATTCTCTTCGCAATTTTTCTGGCCATAGTTTTTGGTAGGAGCGGCTAATGGAGCTTCTGTTCCTGTTCAAGGAGTTGGTTCTATTTCCTTTCCCTCTATCTCTCTTCCTAGTGTTTTTCATGTTCCCGGGCTCGACAAGAACCTTTTTTCAGTTAGTCAACTGTGTAAGTCTCTTAATTGCAGTTCAAGCTTATTTTCTTCTCCTTCAACTAGAAAAGGTGTTTCAAGACCGGGAGGATGATTGGTTTGGGTAAGGAAAAAGGGGGCATCTACATTCTTGACACAGGGCAAATTTTGAGTCACTCGGCTACTACTACTGTTTGTTCGGTACCTCTCGACACATGGCATAAGCGACTTGGACACGTGAACTTTCAGTGTCTTCATTCCATGGCGGAATAGGGACTTTTTTGAACTCTACCTACCTAGTTTTGCAAAAGATGTTTTTGATCAATGTACTACAGGGTGGAAAATAGCCTTTTTTCAACAAATCAGTTCATTGTAATAGACCTTTTGAGTTAATTCATCTGGATGTTTGGGGACCTGCTCCAGTGTTATCTCATTCAAAGCTGCTTCGTAGAACATGGTCTAGAAAGGATCAAATTCTCCATACTCAATGTCAGTGTAAAAGACTTCTTCATCCGGAAAATGCATCATGGGTGGCTCGTAACATGGTAAAGGGTGATGTCCAAGGGTAATAGATTGTCCCAACATTGATTTCTGGGTGACATAAGTGATATCGAACTTTTCCACCTAGCAATTTGGCCTGAAACAACCGGCTTTTCAAAGAGATACTTGAGCGGGTCCATGCGCACGAGAAGCAGTACCGGATAAGACAATAGGTAGTGTCTGAGAAGAGAGATAGGTCTTCTCTAATGGTGAATATCTCGACTCGTAGTCGGTCAATATTTTGCTCAAATACTATATGGCTTATTTTCTTCTGCCTGTGTAGTCATGTTGACCGAGCACACATCCCATGGACATCTCTGTGGTGGATAAGTAGAGCAGTAAGGGAGGAACTGGAGGATTCATAAAATCCTATTTTTTTTCAATCAAAAGCCCACTGACAATTCTCATTCCACTGCATAGGGGAGTCCTTTTTAAGGAGTTTGAATATCGGCTCACAGATAGGCGTGAGTTGTGCGATGAAGCGAAGACAACCTGTGTGATAATAAACCCCTTCTTTTTCTGTTTGCGGAGGCAATAATCGCCTTTGGCTTTTCCAGGTCTATCTCGATCCCTCTTTAACTTATGATTCATCATAATAACTTGCCAGTTGTGGCACCAAAGATACACTTTTAGGGATTCAACTGTAATTTGTACTTTCTGAGGCGGTCGAACACTTTCTGGAGGTTGTTTAGTAATGATCTTCTCTATTTCACGATTTGACAATCATGTCATCAATGTATACTTTCGCTTCTTTGTGCATCAGATCATGAAACAGAGCCTTCATTGCTCGCTGATAAGTGGCGCCGACATTCTTTAGCCCGAATGGAATTGCAATATTTTAGTACATGCCAGCTGGTGTGATGAACGAGGTCTTCCTTATTTATGTATTTAGGATCCATCTTGATCTGAAACGAAGCACGTTGTATCCATCCAGGAAACTAAACATCTCATACCTTATTGTATGATAAATGAGAATCAGAATATTGGGCAGGGGAAAATCGCCCTTGGGACAGGCCACCTTGTTGAGGTCACGGAAATCGACACAAAGACGAATCTGCCCATTCTTTTATGTATCAATAATCGAGCAAGAAAGTCCTTGCTTGAGTAGCATGAATAATCGAGCAAACCAGAGGAAGAGAGAATCGAGAGTCAGAGAAGGCGGTAATGGGATAAGGTGGTCCTAGGAGAGGGGAACGGCTAATTGGAGAAGGGCATGGGTAATGAGATAGATAGGGAATGTCTTTATAGGGGAGGGAGGTAGCGCTATGAATACATTATAGTTATATTTTTTTCTCTTCTTTCTTTTGAGGTTTCGTCTTTCTTTTCAGTTTGAAGTGAGTGGGCCGACCATGAGATCATGTTTCTCTTTATATAGACGGGCTCCATTTGGTGTTCAGTCAATATCAGTAGTCTTGTTTTCCTGACGATAGAGGAACGATTTGAGTGGAGGAGGAGCACAATCTTATCGGTAAGGTAAGGAAAGAGAGGTAATCGAGCTTCGACCGGTGCGTGACCTGCGAGCAGTCGGTGGTCGAATATTTTAGATATTGAGTATAGCTCTTGCGGTGGTAGGTCAATGCTAGATTGGAGGGATGCAAGGGCAGAGCATCCCAACAGTAGACAAGATTGGCAACTACACTTAGAAAGCTCTGCCCGTTGAGGAACAGGTCTTAGTCTCAAACATGGATTCACAAGTATAGATTCTGCGGTGGCGGCAGTAGGTCAGTCTGTCAGGTAGAGGAATGGGTTGAGAGTCACGAGTTCGGAAGTTGGATATGCGATTGTGGTCTAAGTCTGTGGTCAGCATCATCTTTGAAGGAAATAGAAAGATTCTAGCTACTGGTGGTAGAGGGAAGGAGGGAACCAGAGGGAAAAATGAGTGGAATGGGGCGGAAGAGAGAGGAAGTCTTTGTGTGCACATCCTATGTGCATCTATTCAGTGTAAGCCTTAGCAAAGAGCTCGATGCCCTATTCAGCATTCTGCTAGCATTTGCAGGGAGTATTGTCAAAGCAGAAAGAAGGCTTTCTATGAGCACAATGCTATTTGCGAGCCAGCATTTGAAGTAAGGCATCTGTAAGGTATTTAAGATCTATACCCTCCTCATAATTCAGGAACCAAATATGCTAGAGGTCCTCATGTCTATTGTTAGGTATTTGCTATATGTTTTGGCCACATCCGGTGTCTTGAGCGTGCCCTGAATTAGGGGTGTCTACTAGCGGAAGGACTCCTTCTAAAGGGAATCGAGGAGGTTTTAAGGGTAGCCTTCGGGCCTACCCGAGAAGTTCAGTGATTCGATTATGGCACCAGAACTCTTCAGTTTGTTCTCCCAAGAGGATACAGTCATTCAAAATGCTATCTCAATCGAATGCCCAACTCGATGCGTTGACCTTTGGCCCCTATTGCGACGCCAGCATTCAGAGTCGTGGTATAAATATCAGCACACATCATTGGTATGCGGGCTCTCGAAAGCATCCCCAGCCGGAGAAGTATGATGACCTCGTCTACCTAGAGGCAGATCATTAATCTAAGGAGTATTATAAATTTTTATAATGAATCGACGAAACCTAGCTACGATAAAAGGAGGCGCCTCATTAAAGAATTCCAGGCTGTCTACCCCTTTGCTTTGGAGATCCGTTCGGTCTCCCACTCTCTATCACATGCCTCTCAGCAGAGCCATTTCCTTTTGCTGGCAGAAGCCTACAAGAATTTGGAAGATGGACATCGGCAATATCTGAGTCTCTCATCATATTACGATTTGCAACAGCCTAACTGACTGACTGTGCCAGATTTCTTTCAAAATGCCTGGACTCTCAACATTTTATATCCACCCTGAGGGAGCAACTTTGGAGGTCTATTCTTCCGGTCCTCATCATTCCGGAATGGACCCGGATTCCTACAATCGAACGGGCTCCATATTACATCACGAAAAGTACTTGGAAGCTTTTCTTGAGATATACTATGCCTAAAGCTTCATGGACCACTCACGACGGAAGTCCCTGCTCTATCCGTGACAGAGCGGAGTTTACAAGATATTTACCCTGCACTAGTGCTGCACTCTATGTGCCCCTTGTCACGGGTCTACATGGCAAAGATCACCTTCTCACATCATAGATGGCACCTACGCGAAGCATGGTGGGATATGAGGACACTCATTTCTCAATCAATTTCGATGATATTACTGCAGCTCTGAAGGGAGAGTTCTCTCTGCATCATCATACTGAGACACCGGGCTAAAGACTCATGTTATCTCGTTTCAACTCACCCGCTCTGTTCCCTTTTGTTGGATGATCCGTCAGAAGTGGTGGATCTTAGCTAAAACCGTTCCAGCCATTTGATTTGATCTTTCCCTAGCGACACTTGCCGTCCCAAGTGATGAATCGGTTCGACCCGGGGGAGCAGGCCAATTGTCTAAGAGGCGCCCATCCCTATTTAGGTAGATCGATTGGTGAGGTAGCGAGACAATTCTATGAATGGACGGTAATTACATGAGCTTTACGGCTGCTCCCCCGCTCCCTACTATGAGCGGGTCGAAGTTTGAGCATGCATCGCCTGGCCCCCCGCTGCTTCAAGCTGTCGGAACGAGACTCAAAATCAAATCGGGTGAGAAGGTATAGGCGAAAGCTGGTTGTCCCGACTCTCATGTTAGTAAGATGGTGAACCTTTAGTCTTCCTCCTACCTTTTCATAGAGAGAGAATAACCAACTTGAAGTTGTTGATTTGACTGGTAGTGCCTGGTGATGTTCATAAAAGATTCGTTTCAGTGAAGTAGCTTCGATCAACTCCTCTTTGGTCCTGAGGATGCCAATGGAGATAGTGTTGCCAAGTGCACAATTTGTGTTCCTCCCGAAACAAATATGAATTTCATGTCATAGCCCCCCTTGGAATGAGAAGGTCGGTCCACCAAACGAAACAGTGGCCCTGCCCATGTACTAGTCAGTGGGAGATAGCTACTGCAGCTCTGCTAAACATAGCTCGCTGACAAGACATTGCTAGCTCAGCTCTCTCCGAGACCCTTTCCTTTAGGCTACGGGGAATCTGATTCGTCGCTTTACCCCTGTTTGCTCTCGAATAGTGCAGTACTTAAGGTTACGGACCTCGAGCATGAATCAAATGAATTGGTGAATGGTTGTTCGACTGTACAGAGGGCTAGGTATGATATGACCCTTCTTTCCAAGATGGAGCTCTTTAGGTTGAAGCTCGCTCGTGAGCGATGAGATATTTCCCCCACTTTTGTGCTACCGAAAGGGCTCAACTGTTACTAGAACTTCTATATAATTTCTAAAGTAGTGAATTCTTCATCATTTCTATATGTCGATGTCGTTGTTAAAAAACCACATGTTCCTCATCCTTACAAACAAGGGAGGTTTGTGTTTGATTGTTAGTGATCTAGTAGGATAGGTGTGTCTTACATATAGAACGGACACTCCGGATTTGATGCTGAGTCCAAGGGCTAGTTCAGTTCGACCGTTGTGTTACTTGGCTTGCTAAGAGAGGCTAGCCATAGTGAAGCCCTCGATCTCGGGCCTATAGATGAGTTCAGATATACTTATATTCGTTAATATGTGTTTTCTTTAGCGGGTTTTTGTTAAGCCCTAGTGAATTGCATAGGAAGGAGATTTATTTACCTCCATGAAAGGGAAAGACAGTTTTGCCTCGCTCGTCGACAACAGAGCTCGGCAGTTGTTGTTTGTGGTTCCTACTCATCTTGCATTGCAATTGAATATATCAAAGCATTCGTATCCATCCGGTTGCTCTGGATCTTGACTTGTTGTATCTGGTGCTCGTACTGATTCGAAACTAGGTGAAGGGATGTTGGGTGAGGTGCTTTCAATAGGAAAAAAGAGAAACACAATTAGTTGTTCCATCAAAGACATGAACGAGTCCACCCTACTAGATCTGCTTCTAGGTTTCGATCTGGAACAGGGAATTTAGTCTTTGCTGTCGTTGGTGCCGAATCAATAGAAACAACTCCCTTGACCCCTGCTTCAATATATTCAGGATCAATAGCTAATAAAGCAAGTTTTTAATAGCTGGCTTGCTGACCCGCCCTAAAATTAAGAGTATGTTACAGTCTTTGAATCTGATGGAAAGATTCAAACAGTGTAACATCAAATTTCTTCGAGGGAAAAGTTAGCTTATATATGAGGTCAGTGGATGCTTGAGCTTCAGGTCACTTTCTTTCACATCTAAAGCTCAGAAAGTCTCATTTTATTGTTTCTGATATTGAAAGACTAAAATTAGGACATGGTGAGCTGCTTCTTGAGGGTTCTCTTTTTCAAGCAACTATTTCCTCTTCGACTTGATTAATCACTAGCTCCGCATCACCAAAACAAATTAGATGCTGGATCCCAGGGCAATACATAAGTCATGATGAAGTGCTTTTTATATATTCAACAATAGGTTTGAACAAATATGAAAATGGAATGACTCTGGTGATATCAGGACCACTCTGCCACCATTGCCTTCTCCGCAAGAGTTGCCATCAAAATAAACCTTTGTCAATGTCGTTTAGTAGCAAATTATGTGTCACCCGAGTAGCAAAGACTGAAGAGATACCCATTCCAATATCTCCACACACCATTGCTTCCTTTTTCATCAAGATCGGTCTAGCTCTGACTTTGTATTCCGTCATCCTTCCGGTATTCATTCAGGCATATTCCCATGATAATGAGATCAGGCCATCAATATCAGAGGACAATTTGCTACCTAGCTTAATCCCATAAGTCATTGGCATATCTACTACCAGTACATAAGTCCTTATCTTCTTATCAGGCTAATATGAAAGCCTAAATATCCTTTATTTGACTCACCACTTTGACTTTACTAGAATAAAGTTGATAACATTGGTGGCGGGCGCCTCTCCATTTTACCAGCAGTAAGTAGGGCTTGCAAGAATTTATTGGGCGATTGTGTCCCCCTCAAAGTCCTTCCATATAGGCATGCCTGGTGAATCTACACGATTCATCGTCTCAGGATCTGGTTTTTTTGTTGTGAGGGAGTAGATGCCTCTAGCAGAGCATCCACCATTTGTTTGTTAACGGAAAGCAGCTCTGTAGCCTGTTCCAGGATTAGTGTTTGGGGGACCATCTCCATCGAAACGGTTATCTTTGCTTGGAGGACAATCAATTGCTCAAGCTTGTTTAACGACCCTCCATTCACGAGAATATAACCTTTATCTATAAGGGAAAGGGGGGTTATACCTATGCTTGGTTGGGAGGAGGGCTGGGAAGTCTGAAGGGAATGGATGTTTGCCGGGGTTCATAAACAAGAAATCTTTTCATTTTCACGAGTCGATGGGCAAACAGTTAGGGGAGTTGCAAGAGCATTTTGGGACAAGAGAGGAGATATCAATCAGCCGAGTGGCCATTTTTCCTCCAAGACAGTATTCATTTGCATTCTTTGATAAGGAGTTTCAAAAGGAATATGGGAAGTACGAGAAGTAGGGGTAGCCGATAAGGATAAAGGTTGAATAACTTTTCATAGGTAGTGGGGATCCTATGATCCTTACTTCCCATTTCCCTTTTATGTTGATGTCGTAAACCGATGTCTCGGATTGAGTGATAGCTTTCCTCCCGCTACAGAAAATAGATCTCTGCCCAACCTTGTTGGCCAGAAATGATTGGATCTCCTACTGCCCGATTGGATGCGAGGGAGGGAAGAATTTCATATGAACATTGCTTCTACTTCGCTATCCGTAAGGGGAGGGTCTTTCCATCGGAAGGACCTACCTAGGGCTGCTAGGGAGGGAAGGAAGAATTCAATCCAGCCATAGGTTTCCGTACAGCTACCCTGATACGAAACGCTGCGAAAGAGTGAAAAAAGGAAAAAGTCATTTACCGTCATATTCGTTCTTCAACTCACGTTCAGTCACACCCTTTAACTCACGAAAGTAGAAGCCCCACCGAGGAAGGCAGTTCATTCAATTTTGCTTTCTTTCCTTCTTTCGGTTCCATCCAGGCATGAGATCCCTTCGTGTTCCACTCCAAACGAAGTTAAGCCTCGAGCAGCTCGTGCAGGGAAGGACGAGGTAGGTCGAAGGGAGGCCATCCAGAAGCACTTGCGGTAGCACTGTCCCACTGATCAATAAGTAGCATCTAACCAGTAATGGTCTTCAGGTGTAGTCTCATATTGGGGACGCTCACCCGGTAAGACGAACGAATCTGTCATGGACCAACCGTGGTCATTCTTAATTCAAACAGGGGCACCTGCTGGTCCTTGTGTGACTTCCTGCCAGTTTTTAGTGGCACTATTCAATAAGAAAAGCAAATTCAATACAATAGGAGGAAAGGACTGTCATCCAAAAAGGTCAGGAACAAAGAGGACAAGGACAGGATGGTGACCTCAAGGTCACTGTGACAGAGAGGAATCAATAGAAAATTCTACTGATTCATTCATCGAAGATAGTCGCTGCTGCTCTAAATGGACAACATCTACATGGACAAATATGCATGATGAATTTAGATTAAGAACTTTGCTATCTCAATCCCATAATGAAATCTTGTAGCGGAACGTTTCATCCCCTGACCCCCTCGGGGAGCCGAGCCAGACTCTCATCAAATACTAAGAGAAAACGGAAGGGTTGGTTTGATTATGTAAAGCGCTTCTGTAACTAACTAACATAGATCTCCCCATCCCCATGGGATTCTTCTTCTCTTTCTATAGACGACTCCTTTGAGAATGAATCATTTGCTTTCCCAAGGAAAGGAAAGACTTGACTTACACAATATATCCTAATCATTTTTAGTTTTCAATAGATGAAATAGAAAAGAGATCGTTTTCCTTCCCGGGAAGTCTCGCTTGACTTGACTTAGACAGTCTCATTTTTTCCCTGCCGAAGCTGCCACTATTGCTTTAGCAAGAACTGCTGTTGGTAAAGGTAAAGGCCATGTCCCTAATCCCTTGATCCATTTGGCATGAATCGTTCGCCTTTAGATCGTTTGAGTCGAAGTTAACGGATTCCTTTGGGGCCAGCCCGGCCTGATGCCCCATAAGAATTCATTCATTATCAAAATGAATAGGGGCCTCCCCTCGATAACTGATCAACGTAGGCAAGCTGAGTCCCTCCTTAAGATCGAGGGACTCACTTCAAGGTAGTATTGTTCCTCTATTCTCCTAATATTGTTTGCGCTGCTCTCTTGCTTCTCATAAGGAGCCGAGAGTGGCGCTGGAAAAGCCCACTCTTACCGTTGTAAGGATTCTTATGAGAAACTCGTTGGTTTGGCTATAAAGATTGAATCATAAGAAATTGTTCGCCTGTAGATAAGGAGGGTCACACTTGCCCTTACTGAAGAAAGTCTTGAGTCATTTACCACAGTCTGCTTTTCCTTAGTTAGGAGAACTCTTGAAGACTTTCTTCAGTTGCTTGTAGCCAGCTCAGGCAACAGTCTATCTCGAGCTTGAACAACTGCTTTGAATGATCTTGAAGCAAGTCGTGCAGGGGATACTTGCGCCAATGCTGTAAGATGTTCGTTCCACCCGTGCCCTACTTTTAAACCCTTGCTTGCTGCTAGCGCGCAACGTCTTTTCTATAAGGCTCGCTTTGCTTAAACAACCTGACGAGCTACTGTCAGGTTGCTTTCTTGACTGTTTCAGCTTGCTACTTCAAAAGGTTAGCACGCGTACTCTTCTGCTATCAATTAAACCGAAAGAAACACAAAAAGTAACCGAAAGAAACACAAAAAGAAATAGAAAGAAACACAAAAAGAAACCGAAAGAAACACAAAAAGAAACCGAAAGAAACACAAAAAACCATGTGCGTTTTAGATAGATTGAGACTTGTAGCTTGATTCTTGACTCATTCCATACAGGGAAGAATAACAGGAATTGATAACACTTATTTCTTCCTATTTCTCAATTATATTCGACGATCATGACAATTCCCGTGAAACTCTTTCATTTCATAGAAGTCCATTCTTCTTTTGACGAAGCAAATAGCATTTCCTATTGATTTGTCTCCTGGACTAGACCTATTCTGATTCTTAATTATCCGTCGCTATGCTATTCTCAAGGACTAGCAGAATTGAAATAGCGAAACTCTTGAGTCATCTCAATTGGTTTAGAAACCCACGTTCCTCTGGATCATCATGGCGTACTTCCACATATCCACTCAGAGGAAGGTCTTTTCGTAATGGATGACCCTCAAAACCATGATTTGTTGATATATGGCGTAGATCAGAATGATTGATCGGAGAAACACTGAACGTATCCCAAAATTCTCGCTCCCATCGGTCGGCTGATGGAAATGGACGGACTGCCAAAGATATACGTGTGACTTCATCTTTTTCGCCTTCAACTTGGGCTTTGACAAGACTTGGCTACCTTGCCGAGTGATTTGATATGTAGCCTTTGCGGAACATTAAATCGCTTGGGGCTTGCTCGTTGCCTCCACTGGCTTGCTTAGCAAAGGCTACACATCTAATCGCTCATGAGGGTTAAGTCTTGTCAAGGCCCTCAACAATGGGGGCTTTTTACTCTTGCAAAGCACTCTCAGACTTGTGCTTCGCAAGAGCAAAAAGTCCAGCAAATAGTTTGACCATGCTACCACTGGCTTTGCTCGTTGCCTGCAAACAAGGTTAAAAACTTTTTATGCAAGTCTAGGATTCAAATACATCGAAAACAATGAATTGATTTCACCCGATTTACCAAACTGTCAAAAATCACTTCTAGTCTGACCTACATATACATATATAT
>NW_006500342.1:146983-167491 GCF_000471905.2 Amborella trichopoda | reverse complement strand
AATTATAAGCCTCTTAACAAAGTTCTTGAATGGATAAGGTATCCATTCCCAAACAAATAAGATTTACCTAACAGGTTGGTAAATGCTTATATATTTTCTAAGTTTGATTTAAAATCAGGATACTGGCAGATTCAAATTTCTGAAACTGATAGATATAAAATTGCTTTCAATGTCTCTTTTGGACAATATGAATGGAATGTTATGCCATTTGGGCTTAAAAATGCCCCCTGTGAATTTCAAAATATCATGAATGATATCTTTAATCCTTATATGAAATTTATGTTAGATTACATAGATGATGTCTTAATATTTTCTGAAAATATTGAGCGACATTGTAAGCATATAAATATTTTCATAACTGCTATAAAAGCTGCAGGACTTGTTGTCTCAGCTAAAAATATTAGTCTCTTTCAAACTAAGATAAGATTTTTAGGACATAATATTTTTTAAGGAAGTAGTATTCCAATAGATCGTGTAATTGAATTTGCTGACCAATTCCCCGATATTATTCTTAATAAAATAGAACTCCAAAGAATTCACCTTAAGTGGACAGATGAGCATACTATGGCTGTCAAAAGAAAAAGACATAAGGCAAAAGAATTACCATGTCTTACACTGTCTAATCCCAGTGCTTTTAAGATAATATAATGTGATGCCTCTGAAATAGGACTCGAAGGAATTTCAAAACAAGTCATTTCAGAAAAAGAACAATTAGTTTGTTTTACTTCAAGAGCTTGGAACCCAACACAGCAAAAGTATTCAATGGTTAAAAAAGAAATTTTAGCCATTGTACATTGTGTTACCAAGTTTCAATGTGATCTTCCTAATCAGAAATTCTTAATAAGAACTGATTGTAAAGCTGCCAAAGATATTTTTTATAAAGATGTAAAAAACCTAGTTGCTAAGCAAATTTTTGCTAGATGGTAGGCAATTTTATCAGCTTTCGAGTTTGATATTGAACATATAAAAGGTCATACAAATTTCCTTCCTGACTTTTTAAAGCGTTAATTTTATAGGGGGTACAAGGACAGGAATAAAGATCGCAGAATGTTACCTATAAATACAAATACAAATATAAATAGAGGAAAAGAAAAGATGGATATCGTACCATCATCTTCAGAACATATTTTGAATACTTCTCCTATAACCCCAAACCAATTAATAAAACGGTAAGCCTAGGATATAGTCTTTTCCCCTGACCCAGTGGCAGTAATAGAAAAATCAAAATTTATAGAAACCACTTTTTTATCTGATATAATAATAGAAGATGAGCATCTGGATTTGGATACAGTCAATGTTGCCAATATATATTTCAAGAATCACTTAAATCCCTCTAATGGTAATAAAACCAGAGAATGATATGAGGCCATTTTACTAGAAACAGGATCAATAACCTTGGTCCATTTTTTCCAAAAGAATAATAATACAATAGCATACTCCAAGTTCCAAATAAGAAAGATTATATCTTATAAAAACTGAGGTATGGATCCTGTAAGAAGCAGGAAATTGTCGTTAGAAAAGTTTAATAATAAATATTTCAAGTATGCTGAGTATATTGATGCTTGGCATAAAGTGCTTACACTCCAAAATAATAATAACTCCCATGCTTGGTTTTTACAAATGAAAATGACGATCATTGAGGGGTTTCCCAATTGGTTTAGAAATTGGTTCCATAAATGGGGATCTGGAATAGAAATACTTCCCTCTAAAACACAAACCTCACAAAACCATTTTGCCGAATACAATAGCAATAATCCCCAAATAGACCACCACATGTATTTTATGGAATACTTTGAATCCCTTGGATCATGAAATGGTCCTACACAATATCTGATAATTATACTAGGGATTGGTAATACATTCCAAAATTGGGAAAACAAATATATATTAAATGGTGGGATGTATCTGAAAATAAGTCCATCTATCCTGAGAATATAAAATTGAAGAAAATTCTTACCCAGACACCAGAAACAAAGCCTAGTAGCATGGCCGACTATATAAGCAAATTGAAAAAAGAAAATCCACTGGCCACTAAAGAAGAACTGAAGAAAAGGTTGTTACAAATATTTGAAGAAGAAGAAGAGGCTATGTCAACTGCAACACATAATGAGGAAGACTATGCCCAGGATAATGAGGATTGCGAAATTCAACAACCAACCATTAGCTTTTCTTGAAAGGCTCGCCAAACCGAAAAAAATACCATCAATCTTCGCATAATACTGTGTCGTCGTACTACCACCAACAACAGACACTATTCCTAGATGCCGCCGTACTACCACTGACAACAGACACTATTCCTAGATGTCGCCGTACTACCACCGACAACCAACACAATTCCCAGATGCTGCCGTACTGCCACCAGTCAGCTGTCACTATTGCCACCGACACCTTTTGGTCACCTCACGACAACTGTGCCTCCTTTTTGGTCACCACACGACCATTGTGCCTCCCTTTTGGTCACCTCACGACCACTGTGCTTCCCTTTTGGTCACCTCAGGACCACTGTGCCTCCCTTTTGGTCACCTCACGAATACAGTGCCTCTCGTTTGAGCTGGCACCTCAATTATTGAAATAGGAGGTTTGACGTCTATATAAGGACAATCCTCTCCTCAGGAAGGGATCAGAGTGCTCTCCCTCATTGCTTCTTTCTCATCATGTTCTCTAGACTCCGTTACTCTTTCATCACCTTCTCACCCTCCAAGGTCTAAGCTCTGATATTCCTTGATCCTCTCTTAGCTCTGATACTTTGTTCTTCTTCTTTGAGCACCTTTGCTCTCTGCTCTTCTTCTCCAAGTACCTTTGCTCTCTGCTCTTCTTCTTCAAGTACCTTTGCTCTCTGCTCTTCTTCTCCATGTACCTTTGCTCTCTGTTCATCCTCTTCGAGTAACTATGCTCTCTCCCTAATATTGTTGCTCTTTTCAAAAATACTATTCTAATAATTGTTTCTCTTCTCTCTCTAAAGCTTCACTCTGAAGCCTGTTCCTATTCTCACTAATCTTTCCATCTTTCCCCTATTTCTCTTTATTTTTCAGTAATTATTTTAGAATAAAAGAGAGTTGTATGTATGATTGTAATATTCCAAACCTACCGAATTACTTTTCGGAGGAGTGGAAACTCTTCACCAGTTACTGTATATGCACCATGTAAGTCTTCTTTTGTGTATCTTAAAGGAAGCTCTCTGTTGATGATGTAAGTTATTTACTTCCCATGCAAGTTAAATTTATTTTCTGTTTAAAATTAAGATATCCTACCTATATTAATTGGATAGCTGTGGATATCTCTCTTTTATTATTGCTTACCTGTATAGTTGTAGTTGTCTAGCTGTGTACTAAATTTTTATATTAAGGAATATGCATGTTTGATATACGCGCAAAATAGATCTTGGGTTCATCTTGGTATTAGAGCCACGGTTACTTTACAGTGGTGAATTGTAGGACAAAGACACTGTTCTAAAGACAAAAGCTTGAAAAAATTTAACATTAGAGATAAGTCCGAGAGTTGAGACCAAAGTCGTAGTAACCCTATTACCGTTCAAGGCTAGGAGAGCCGCATAGGCACAGTGGTATAAATCTATTGACTCGTGTACTCATCCGTTATCTCAACGGAAAATTTTATCAGGACTCTATCGAACAGAATAGCATCTTTGTCCAATAGTACACGACGAATAAGAAATATGGAGGAAATAATAATTGACAACATTGAAAAACAAATACAAAATTGGAACATACCCAAGGTTCCTATTACAGACATATATAAGAAAGGTACGTTTGAATTTAGAACTAGCTATGTTATAAAAACTGTTGAACAAAGTATATCCGTTAACAATGAACAAAAAAGTTTACAATTATTTTCCAATCGTATGATACAAAATCATAAGTTAAGAGATTACAAGTATTTGCATATAGGATTATTTCAGGTAGCAATAAAACCCTTAACTCGTCTAGGGCTAAATAATTCTATACTACTATGTTTACGTGATAGTCATCATAATAAATTTTTTGATTCATTATTAGGAGTAGTTGAATCTAGCTTATGTAATGGGCCAATATATTTTAACTGCTTTCCAAATTTTTCAGTTCCTCTAACTGACCCTAATCTCCTTAAAGTCCTTACTTTAAATCTTAAGACCCAAGGGTTTGTTATGAACCCTGGATCTCAGAATATTGCCCTGATATACCGAATATGTCATAAAGTAATGAATACACTTAGTCGAAATGTTTTACAAATGGATACTAAAGGTGAAACAATATTTTTCCAAACAAATATGGAAAAATCCAATACTGTAATCCTTAGGTCCATTAGTTGGTCACAGATCGTCCTCCCCCAGAACTGGTTCATTCTAAATGAAAATCCACAGTCCAGAACACCTGTCAATCGTGAGCCTGACCAAATAATAGAATATCTTAATGGTGAAATAGAAATTCAATTTAATTCTAATAGAAGGACAAGACTTAACCTTTCAGAAGGTCCTCTAAGAGCTCCATCTAGAATACCTACACCTTCTAGACCTTCTACTTCATCCACACCTCAGAAGCCTATAATAGAAGGTCTAACTTGAAACAACAACAATATCCAGCAACCTGTTTATAAAATTTATGAGCCAAGCTCGTCTCTGCATGAGCCAGCACCTTCAGATTTAGACTCTATATTTAAGATGATTTGTTTTACATTATTTATTTCTTTTACTTTTGGTTGATCAACAAATTCAAATTTTACCTTATGGCCTTCTAAATTAGATTCTATTTCTGAGCTATCAATTGTCAAAGGATAAAACAAGTTCAAGAATGGGGTTCCTAGGACAACTGCTTGTCTTAATCCTTTTACCATGATAAAAAGTATTTCGAAACAATTTCCATTATTACAAATAGCAGCATTGGATAACTTATAATTTATGATTAGTTTACTACCATCAGTTGTGTTAAGTATTTGTGTTGTTTTACTGAAGTATTTTGTGGGGACTAAACCTTCCTTTGTGCAGTGTAAATCTACTCCTGATTCTATTAAGGCTAGAGATTGAAAGCTATACTCTTTATTAACTATTATTCGTATTAGTGTAAACAATTTTCGTGTTATAACTCTATTAAGCAAGTTTATGTAATTATCAGTCTGCTCAGAAGTAGAGGATTCAGGCATTTCAACGACCGGAGACAGAGGTCTTTTATAATTATTTATAATAGTATCAAATTCTATCTCTTCCTCTATAGTATTTGGAGTATTTTGTAGATTAGAGGCTAACTCTAAAATTTGCACTCTATTTTTAAGGGTTGTTAGTTCATTTTTTACTTCAGATATTTCATGCTTTAATTCTGCTATTGTTGGCTCCTTCTGAATATTATTTTTATTATTAATTCTCTAGAGTATTTCAGCAAGACTATAATCATCTTTAGTTTTCACTAAAGGAGGCGGTTTCTTTTTTGCTTTAGCTATTTGAATATATTGGGTTAAAGCTTCTTTCTTTGCTTCTGGATCCCCTATTTTATATATTATTTCTATAATTAAGTTTTCCTCTTCAGTAAGAGTATTGCAAAAAACAATCTTCCAAATTTTCATCAGAACCGCTAATATTAAATCCTCATCTTCTAATTCTCCTATAAGTGGTTCAATATTTGAACTGCTATTCGTACTTTCTTCTATTTGAAGTATTTGATACAACTGGGTCTTCATTTCCTCTTCAATCTGTAGGGCATTTATTTTCTTTTTTATTTTACATTTGTTTTTGTAATGTCCTACTTTTCCACAATTGTAGCATACTGGTATTCTCCTTTTTCCTCTTGCTTTTTTTAAACTTTTTTTTGGAGTAAATTTTTTAATAAATTTTTCCTTAGGGCTCCTTTTATAACTGGTTTTATATTTTATATTTTTTCTTTTATTTTGTTTATTGGACATGGGTAATGTATTGTACCCAAATTGTTCGCAGAAGTCACCCAACTCTTTCTTACCTGTCATTCTTTTTTTATCTAATTGCCTTTTTAGTAGGTCGGTACACAGGGCAAGACCTTCCGCACAAATCTCTGCAGACAATTCTCCTAGAGTATAGAGAGCGTAACGGATTATTCCCCCATGTTTATTTTTTAATCTGGTTTTAACTTTTTCAGCAAAGAGATAAGGTAATCCTGCTATAAATTTTTCTTTCCAGTGATCAGCACTACTATCTTCTCTAGATAGGAGACGGGAAAAGAATACATCCTTATATCATTTGTAGTGGGAAAGTGTAGGACATCTAAGATTAGAGAATAAATCTTCAGATCGGGCATCCAATAAAGAGGTACTTCCCACAAAATGAAGGGTTATAGTGTATATGAGTGTGTTCACTGCATCACTTTCACTATTGATTATATCTGAATTATATTCATTTTTTACTGTCCACTGTCTTGTGGGAGTCAATATTTGTTGTTTGGTGGTTTCATCCATGTGAAAGTGCCACCACCCTCTCAACCACCCCGTAAATCCACAAACAATGGCTTTGGCCACTTCTTGATCATGATTACCACTTATCTTACATGCGGTTGCATACATTGTCATATGCTTCATGGTGTCTAATATCTAATGATCCGACATTCTATATATATTCCAGTTTACTATTGATTTTCCTGAATAGGATATTGTGCTTGAGATTAAATCTTCTTCAAATTGAATATCAACAGGCGTTGGCTTTGAATGGTACATTCTAGTATGAGAGGTTGGCCTAAATTTCTTTCCATAGTCTATTCCATTAATTTCAGGGTCATCTATTTTAAAGGCATCCTCCATTTCTTGGATTCCTTCATTAGTTGAGCTTTCTTCTTGTAGGACCATGGCTTCAAACTCAACTACTACTCCTTTTCCTTTAAGGTTTAGTTTGGCTAGTTTTGTCACTAATTCATCAATTAAGTCTCTATTTTCATCCTTTTTCTTTATTCCTTCCAAGCTAAATTTTTCTTTATTAATTTCTGGAGGAGGTTTAGACAGGACAACCTTGGTGTCTTTGTCAATTATTTTATCTTTATGCTTTTCTTGTGATTTATTTACTATATTTTCAATTCTAGTAGTCTGCTTCCCTATGGTTTGTAGACATAAATTAATATAGTTGTTTTGTTCAATTAAATGTGGTATGACTTCTATTTTATGGGTATGATGGTCTGTTTCCTTGGAAATTATCTTATAAGGGGTAGCTTTAGTCTCAGGCTTTTCCTTAAGCGCTCCTCTCAATAGGAGACTCTGCTCTGGAGCGTGTATACTATATACTTCTTCACCTTCAGTAGTATAGTATGATTGATATTGGTTTTCTAAAGTATTAAGACTGAAGTCAGGAATAGAAATTTCCTTTTCTTTCAAGGTAGTTCTTAACCAATCAAAAAATCCTATTGTTTTTCTATTTTTCTTTATAAATTTATTAATCCTTTTATGGAATGCATCCAATAATTCCTTAGGAAATTCTGTCAAATACCAATCATGGATTTCTCTATTATTATCAGAAAGATAATCATTTTTTACTGCTTCTTAAACTAACTTCTCTTCTTTTAGAAGGGTAAGTATCTGAAAGTCTAGATCTGAAGGTGCTGGCTCATGCAGAGACGAGCTTGGCTCATAAATTTTATAAACAGGTTGCTGGATATTATTATTGATTCGAGTTAGACCTTCCATTATAGGCTTCTGAGGTATGGATAAAGTAGAATGTTTAGGAGGTGTAGGTATTCTAGATGGAGAACTTAGAGGACCTTCTGAAAGGTTAAGTCTTGTCCTTCTATTAGAATTAAATTGAATTTCTATTTCGCCATCAGGATATTCTATTATTTGGTCAGGCTCACGAATGACAAGTGTTCTGTACTGTTGATTTTCATTTAGAATGGACGAGTTCTCGGGGAGGACGATCTGTGACCAACTAAAAGACCTAGGGATTATAGTATTGAATTTTTCCATATTTGTTTGGAAAAATATTGTTTCACCTTTAGTATCCATTTGTAAAACACTTGGACTAAGTATATTCATTACTTTCTAACACATTCGGTATATCAGGGCAATATTCTGAGATCCAGGATTCATATCAAACCCTTGGGTCTTAAGATTTAAAGTAAGGACTTTAAAGAGATTAGGGTCAGTTAGAGAAACTGAAAAATTCGGAAAGCAGTTAAAATATATTGGCCCATTACATAAGCTAGATTCAACTACTCCTAATAATGAATCAGAAAATTTATTATGACGACTATACGTAAACATAGTAGTATAGAATTATTTAGCACGAGACGAGTTAAAGGTTTTATTGCTACCTGAATTAATCCTATATGCAAATACTTGTAATCTCTTGACTTATGATTTTGTATTATACGATCGGAAAATAATTGAAAACTTTCTTGTTCATTGTTAACGGATTACTTTGTTCAACAGTTTTTATAGCATAGCTAGTTCTAAATTCAAATGTACCTTTCTTAAATATGTCTATAATAGGAACCTTGGGTATGTTCCAATTCTGTATTTGTTTTTTTCAATGTTGTCAATTATTATTTCCTCTTTATTTCTTATTCCTAGGTTTGGAATATTACAATCACACATACACCTCTCTTTTATCCTAAAATAATTACAGAAAAATAAAGAGAAATAGTGGAAAGATGGAAAGATTAGTGAGAATAGGAACAGGCTTCAGAGTGAAGCTTTAGAGAGAAAAGAGAAACAATTATTAGAATAGTTATTTTGCAGAGAGCAACAGTATTAGGGTGAGAGCATAGTTACTCGAAGAGGATGAACAGAGAGCAGAGGTACTTGGAGAAAAAGGGCAGAGAGCGAAGGTACTTGCATGCTCAGAGAAGAAGACTAGAGTATCAGAGCTAAGAGAGGATCAAGAAATATCAGAGCTTAGAACTTAGAGGGTGAGAAGGTGATGAAAGAGCAGAGGAGTCTAGAGAACATGATGAGAAAGAAGCACAGGGGGAGAGCACTCTGATCCCTTCTTGAGGAGAGGATTCTCCTTATATAGACGTCGAACGTCCTAGATTAATAATTCAGGTGCCAACTCAAAAGGGAGGCACAATAGTCGTGAGCTGACCAAAAGGGAGGCACAGTGGTCATGAGGTGACCAAAAGGGAGGCACAGTGGTTGTGAGGTGACCAAAAGGGAGGCACAGTGGTCGTGAGGTGACCAAAAGGTGTCGGTGGCAATAGTGACAGCTGATAGGTGACAGTACGGCGACATCTGGGAATAGTGTTGATTGTCGGTGGTTGTATGGCGGCATCTAGGAATTGTGTCTGTTGTCAGTGGTAGTACGGCGGCACAGTATTCTGCGAAGATTGATGGGCTTTTATTCAGCTTGGCGAGCCTTTTAGGAAAAGCTAATGGTTGGTTGTTGAATTTCTCAATCCTCATTATCTTGGGCATAGTCTTCCTCATTTTGTGTTGAAGTTGACATAGCCTATTCTTCTTCTTCAATTATTTGTATCAACCTTTTCTTCAGTTCTTCTTTAGCGGTCAGTGGATTTTCTTTTTTCAATTTGCTTATATAGTCAGCCATGCTACTAGGCTTTGTTTCTGGTGTCTGGGTAGGAATTTTCTTCAATTTTATATTCTCATGATAGATGGACTCATGTTCAGATACATCCCACCATTTAATATATATTTGTTTTCCCAATTTTGGAATGTATTCCCAATCCCTAGTACAATTATCAGATATTGTGTAGGACCATTTCATGATCTAGGGGATTTGATTGTATGCCATAAAATACATGTGGAGGCCTATTTGAGGATTATTGTTATTGTATTCAGCAAACTAGTTTTGTGAGGTTTGTATTTTAGAGGGAAGTATTTCTGTTCTGGACCCCCATATATTGAACCAATTGGGAAACCCCTCAATGATTGGCATTTTCATTTGTAAACACCAGGGATGGGAGTTATTATTAGTCTGGAGTGTAAACACTTTATGCTAACATCAATATACTCAGCATACCTGAAATATTTATTATTAAACTTTTTTTACTGCAATTTTCTGCTTCTTACAGGATCCATACCCTAGTCTTTATAAGAGATAATCTTTCTTATTTGGAACTTGGAGTATGCTATTGTATTATTATTCTTTTGGAAAAAATGGACCAAGGTTATTGATCCTATTTCTTGTAAATTGGCCTCATACCATTCTCTGGTTTTATTACCATTAGAGGGATTTAAATGATTATTTAAATGTATATTGGCAATATTGACTGGATCCAAATCCAAATGCTCATCTTCTATTATTATATCAGATAAAAAAGTTATTTCTATGAATTTTGATTTTTCTATTACTGCCACTGGGTCAGGCGAAAAGACTATATCTTGGGCTTGCTGTTTTATTAATTGGTTTGAGGTTATAGTAGAAGTATTAAAACTATGTTCTGAAAATGATGGTAAGATATCCATCTTTTCTTTTCTTCTATTTATGTTTGTATTTGTATTTTTAAGTAACATTCTGCGATCTCTATTCCTGTCCCTGTCCCCACTGCAAAAATTCACGCGTTAAAAGGTCAGGAAGGAAATTTGTATGACCTTTTATATGTTCTATATGAAACTCGAAAGCTGATAAAATTGCCTGCCATCTGGCAAAAATTTGCTTAGCAACAAGGTTTTTTACATCTTTATAAAGAATATCTTTGGCAGCTTTACAATCAGTTCTTATTAAGAATTTCTGATTCAGAAGATCACTTTGAAACTTGGTAACACAATGTACAATGGCTAAAATTTCTTTTTTAACCGTTGAATACTTTTGCTGTGTTGGGTTCCAAGCTCTTGAAGAAAAACGAACTAATTGTTCTTTTTCTGAAATGACTTGTTTCAAAATTCCTCCGAGTCTTATTTCGTAGGCATCACATTCTATTATCTTAAAAGCACTAGGATTAGACAGTGTAAGACATGGTAATCCTTTTGCCTTATGTTTTATTCTTTTGACAGCCATAGTATGCTCATCTGTCCACTTAGGTGGATTCTTTTTTAATCTTTGAAATAAAGGTTTAGCATCACTGACTAGGTCTTTATAAAAATCAACGATATAATTTAGACATCCCAGAAATATTTGGAGTTCTTTTTTATTAAGAATAATATCTGGGAATTTGTCAGCAAATTCAATTGCGCGATTTATTGAAATAATACTTCGTTGAAAAATATTATGTCCTAAAAATCTTATCTTTGTTTGACAGAGACTAATCTTTTTATCTGAGACTACAAGTCCTGCAGCTTTTATAGTAGTTATGAAAATATTTATATGCTTAAAAAGTTGCTCAATATTTTCAGAAAATATTAAGACATCATCTATGTAAACTATCATAAATGTAAACTGGTAAAGAGTTTCCACTCCTCGGGACAGTAATTTGGTAGGTTTGGAATATTACAATCACACATACAACTCTCTTTTATCCTAAAATAATTGCAGAAAAATAAAAAGAAATAGGAGAAAGATGGAAAGATTAGTGAGAATAGGAACAGGCTTCAAAGTGAAGCTTTAGAGAGAGAAGAGAAACAATTATCATACTAGTATTTTTACAGAGAGCAATAGTATTCGGGCCAGAGCATAGTTACTCGAAGAGGACGAACAGAGAGCAGAGGTACTTGGAGAAGAAGGGCAGAGAGCAAAGGTACTTGGAGAAGAAAAACAGAGTATCAGAGCTAAGAGAGGATCAAGGAATATCAGTGCTTAGACCTTAGAGGGTGAGAAGGTGATGAAAGAGCAAAGGAGTCAAGAGAACAAGATGACAAAGAAGCACTGGGGGAGAGCACTCTGATCTCTTCTTGAGGAGAGGATTCTCCTTATATAGACGTCGAACCTCCTAGATCAATAATTGAGGTGCTAGCTCAAAAGAGAGGCACAGTAGTCGTGAGGTGACCAAAGGGAGGCGCAATGGTCATGAGGTGACCAAAAGGGAGGCACAATGGTTGTGAGGTGACCAAAAGGGAGGCACAGTGGTCGTGAGGTGACCAAAAGGTGTCGATGGAAATAGTGACAGCTAACAGGTGGCAGTACGGCGGCATCTGGGAATAGTGTTCATTGTCGGTTGTAGTACGACAGCATTTGGGAATAGTGTCTATTTTCGATGGTAGTGTGGCGGCATCTAGGAATAGTATCCGTTGTCTATGGTAGTACGGCGGCATAATATTCTACGAAGATTGATGGGATTTTATTCGGTTGGGTGAGCCTTTCAGGAAAAGCTAATGGTTGGTTGTTGAATTTCGCAATCCTCATTATCTTGAGCATAGTCTTCCTCATTTTGTGTTGAAGTTGACATGGCTTCTTCTTCTAATTCAAATATTTGTAACAGCCTTTTCTTCAGTTCTTCTTTAGTGGCCAGTGGATTTTCTTGTTTTTCAATTTGCTTATACAGTTGGCCATGCTACAAGGCTTTGTTTCTGGTGTCTTGGTAGGAATTTTCTTCAATTTTATATTCTCAGGATAGATGGACTTATTTTCATATACATCCCACCCTCTAATATATATTTGTTTTCCCAATTTTGGAATGTATTCCCAATCCTTAGTATAATTATCAGATATTGTGTAGGACCATTTCATGATCATGATCAAAGGGATTTGATAGTATGCCATAAAATACATGTGGAGGTCTATTTGGGGATTATTGTTATTGTATTCGGCAAACTGGTTTTGTGAGGTTTGTATTTTAGAGGGAAGTATTTTTGTTCCAGACCCCCATATCTGGAACCAATTTCTAAACCAATTGGGAAACCCCTCAATGATCGGCATTTTGATTTTTCAAAACCAGGTATGGGAGTTATTATTATTCTAGAGTGTAAACACTTTATGCCAAGCATCAATATACTCAGCATACCTGAAATATTTATTATTAAACTTTTCTGACTGTAATTTCCTACTTCTTATAAGTAACATTCTGCGATCTCTATTCCTGTCCCTGTCCTCCCAGCAAAAATTCGCTCGTTAAAAAGTTAGGAAGGAAATTTGTATGACCTTTTATTTGTTCAATATCAAACTCGAAAGCTGATAAAATTGCCTGCCATCTGGCAAAAATTTTCTTAGCAACTAGGTTTATTACATCTTCATAAAGAATATCTTTGACAGCTTTACAATTAGTTCTTATTAAGAATTTCTTATTCAGAAGATCACACTGAAACTTGGTAACACATTGTACAATGGCTAAAATTTATTTTTTAACCGTTGAATACTTTTGTTGTGTTGGGTTCCAAGCTCTTGAAGTAAAACGAACTACTTGTTCTTTTTCTAAAGTGACTTGTTTTAAAATTCCTTCGAGTCCTATTTCAGAGGCATCACATTCTATTATCTTAAAAGCACTAGGATTATACAGTGTAAGATATGGTAATTCTTTTGCCTTATGTTTTATTCTTTTGACAGCCATAGTATGCTCATCTGTCCACTTAGCTGGATTCTTTTTTAATCTTTGAAATAAAGGTTTAGCATCAATGGCTTGGCCTTTATAAAAATCAGCGATATAATTTAGACATCCCAAAAATCTTTGGAGTTCTGTTTTATTAAAATTAATATCTAGGAATTTGTCAGCAAATTCAATTGCGCGATTTATTGAAATAATACTTCGTTGAAAAATATTATGTCCTAAAAATCTTATCTTTGTTTGACAGAGACTAATCTTTTAGCTGATATTATAAGTCCTGCAGCTTTTATAGCAGTTATGAAAATATTTATATGCTTAAAATGTTGCTCAATATTTTCAAAAAATATTAAGACATCATCGATGTAAACTATCAAAAGGATTAAAGATATCATTCGTGATATTTTGAAATTTAGAAAGAGCGTTTTTAAGCCCAAATGGCATAACATTCCATTCATATTGTCCAAAAGGGACATTGAAAGCAGTTTTATATCTATCAGTTTCATAAATTTGAATCTGCTAGTATCCTGATTTTAAATCGAACTTAGAAAATATACAAGCATTTTCCAACCTTTCAAGTAAATATTTCTTGTTTGGGATTGGATACCTTATCCATTTGAGAACTTTGTTAAGAGGCTTATAATTTATTACCAGTCTAGGAGCTCCCCTTTCCTTTTCTGAAGCCTTTTCGACATAGAATGCTGAACAACATCATGGTGATGCACTCTTCCTGATAAGCTATTTCTGAAGTAGATCATCAATCTCTTTTTTACATATTTCTAGTAGTCGAGGATTCATTTGAATAGGTCGAGCTTTAGTTGGTATTTTTTCTTCATTAAAACCTTCTTCATAAGGTAGATTTACAATGTGTCCTTTTTTATTCCAGAAAGCACTTGGTAAATCTGCACATATTTCAGTTTCTATTTTCTTTTTGATTTCTGAGATATGTTTTATATTTTCTGTTAAAGAAATTTTTTCTTCTATTATCTTATACTTCATTTCTTCTTTTAAGTGACACAAGAATTTCTCTTTATTTAAGATGATTTGTTTTACATTATTTATTTCTTTTACTTTTGGTTTATCAACAAATTCAAATTTTACCTTATGGCCTTCTAAATTAGATTATATTCCTGAGCTATCAATTGTCAAAGGATAATGCAAGTTCAAGAATGGGGTTCCTAGGATATTTGCTTGGCTTAATCCTTTTCCCATTATAAAAGGCATTTCGAAACAATTTCCATTATTACAAACAACAACATTGGATAACTTATAATTTATGATTAGTTTACTACCATCAGTTGATTTTGTTTTTTCAATTTACTTGTATAGTCGGCCATGCTACTAGGCTTTGTTTCTGGTGTCTGGGTAGGAATTTTCTAGATGGACTTATTTTCATATACATCCCAACATTTAATATATATTTGTTTTCCCAATTTTGGAATGTATTCCCAATCCCTAATATAATTATCAGATATTGTGTTGGACCATTTCATGATCCAAGGGATTTGATAGTATGCCATAAAATACATGTGGAGGTCTATTTGGGGATTATTGTTATTGTATTCGGAAAACTGGTTTTGTGAGGTTTGTATTTTAGAGGGAAGTAGTTCTGTTCCAGATCCCCATATCTGGAACCAATTTCTAAACCAATTGGGAAACCCCTCAATGATCGGCATTTTCATTTGTAAAAACCAAGTATGGGAGTTATTATTATTCTTGAGTGTAAACACTTTATGCCAAGCATCAATATACTCAGCATACCTGAAATATTTATTATTAAATTTTTTTACTGCATTTCCCTGCTTCTTACAGGATCCATACCCTAGTCTTTATAAGATATAATCTTTCTTACTTGGAACTTGGAGTATGCAATTGTATTATTATTCTTTTGGAAAAAATGGACCAAGGTTATTGATCTTGTTTCTGGTAAAATGGCCTCATACCATTCTTTGGTTTTATTACCATTAAAGGGATTTAAATGATTATTTAAATATATATTGGCAATATTGACTGGATCCAAATCCAGATGCTCATCTTCTACTATTATATCAGATAAAAAAGTGGTTTCTATAAATTTTGATTTTTCTATTACTGCCACTGGGTCAGGGGAAATGACTATATCCTGGGCTTGCCGTTTTATTAATTGGTTTGGGGTTATAGGGGAAGTATTCAAAATATGTTCTGAAGATGATGGTACAATATCCATCTTTTATTTTCCTCTATTTATATGTATATATATATATGTGTGTGTGTGTGTGTGTGTGTGTGTGTGTGTGTGTGTGTGTGTGTGTGTGTGTGTGTGTGTGTGTGTGTGCTTGTGTGTGTGTGTGTATATGTATATATGTGTATACATGTATATATACATGTATTTATACTTGTATACACATGTATTTACGCATGTACACACAGAAATACATGTAAATACTTATATTTTTTGTATTTACATATATACATATATACATATACATATACACATATATACATATATGTGAATACATATATATTTATGTGGGACCACTATGACGAAGATGATACCCTAGAGATGGACATGGTCAGAGTTAATGGGAGGGGGTCATCTTCCAAACCAGGGGCCAACACCTCGAAGTCTCTAATGACACGTCCAACTACGGCGCCAACACCTCAAATGTCAAAAGAAGTCGATCCTTTGAAAATTCTAAGGGGCCCACCAGGGCCACCTTCACAAGATTTCTTGAGTGATCCACCTATCTGTAATCAAGAATTTAATATGCAAAAATTGATTGTATTATCGCCTCAAGAGGCAGGCTCTCTAAAACTCATTAACAACATGAGCACAACTTCGTAACTGGATAACCACCATGTCAAGAGAATGCATCCTCCTAAGAGCAAGTTCCCAATGGAACGGAAAGCCCTACAGTGGCAACCCCATCAAAATATTCAACAGGGGCAAACTCCTCTCATGAAGAGGATACAACAGGGACAACTAATACGATTGAACCCTTGTTTGTTGATTCCCAACTTTATTAATACAATGGGGGAAACTAATGAGATTGAACCCGTCTTTGTTGACTCCCAACATGTCGTAAGGACATCTAGTACCAACTCAACCACTCCTCTTATGCGAGAGTCTCATCTTAGCTCGAGCACTGAAAAGAAGTCTACTACAGAGTTAACCCTCGAGAAATAATTCAAAATTTTCAATGAAAAAGATCACTGAAAAGGGATTGGATGATCACTCACCCATTGCAAATAACCAAATGAGGCATTCATGCCTTACACTCCAGAAGGCATTAACGCTTAATGTGTAATATAAAGTACTCAATTAACGGAAAACGTTGATGAGCCTATCCGTCCATACAGAGGGCTAAGGGATTTTGAAACTGGGAGTGATTTTTTGTCCGAAAATCAAGGTTCAAGGGGAGCAGTTTAAAGGAAAACATCAACAAAAATTGAACAACCATTGTCAAAGAGATTTTGGATGCCAACCTGGGTCAAGGGAAATCAAAGAAAGACTGATATTAGAACCTCCCTGCCACTTGGAGGAGGGAAAGATGATCGAATTCGTACCTGATCTTAAGGCGAATTACTGAAAAGAAAAAAAGAGGCACCTTTGACTCTTCTTTCCCCTCCTCTTTCTGTGTCATTCTTTTCTTCTTCGAAAAAAAAAGAAAAAAAGAGGGAAAAAAAAAAAGAAAAGAAAATCTCATTCGCTGGGCTAAAATCTGAAAGGATTTCCAAGCAATGGATAAAATATCACAAGGCCCTGGGCAATGAGAAAAAAAAAAAAAATCTCATCTGCATGGGTAAAATTCAAAAGGACTCCCTGCGTTGGAAAAAATGTCACTGGGCTGAAAATCCGAAAGAAACCCCGGGACGATGAGATAAAATAAAGGAGTTCTATCCTTCTACTTTCCAAAGTCTTTTATCTCTAAACCTCTTCTCTTCAGTCAAAGTACTGTTAATAGAAAATCAATAAGCATTATCTTGACGATCATTGTTCAAGACCTAGATCTTCTGAAACTTTGAAAGGTGAGTGGCGGAGGAACAAAATTGGAAATCCAAAGAGATTCTGAATGCCTAGGGACGGTATACTATATTTTCAAGACTCTGTTTTGCTCGAAACTCCAGAGAACTCTCCTTTGAATTGCAGTACAAGAGCTAAGGTTGAAAGACAAAGAAATACTTGATGATTCCTCATCCCGAAGATTCAACCAAGGACCCGATACACTCACATAAGGTCCACCAAAGCAGTCACAAGTGGTTAAACTGTAAGACTTACATTAAAGAAAACCACCCCCCAATAAGGGCAAAAAAAAAAAAAGATATATATATAAAATAAGAATAATAGAAACTCTACGGTCGTATAACCAACATTTTTTTTCAAAATATCTCTCTCTTTTCAAAATTTTCATTATATGTTTTGTGCTTTAAGAAACTTTAATTTCTTTGTTAAAATCGTAGTCTGTCCCTGCCCCGGGTTCTATTTCAAATCCCTTCCTACATTCAAAAATTTCTACAAAGACTTGTAAAAACGAAGGATCTTGGGAACCCGTCTATGATGAACACCGCGTTGCCATGATTATCGCATTGCTGTCTCGCCTCTCTATTTGGAATTGATCATATAAGTGTCGTCCTATAGAAAGCCTTTTCCTATAGATAGCCTTAGGAAGCCCCTAATGAAATCAAAGAAATTGTCGGAGTTAAAATTTTCAAACTGAGAAAACCCTGAGGTCAAGTGGCATGGTTATAAAATCCACTTCGAGTTTCAAGTCTGCGTAACTCACCGACACCTCACACTAAAAAACCCTAGGATGTAATGCCCTAGGAGGGTAAGCATAAGAGTGCAATGGCTTGGAGGGATAGTGGTGTGTCATCTGCCCACGTGATGTTGGGATGACATTCATCTTTGACATTCTCCCCTCTCTGGAAGGATAGGGAGCATCAAAGTGTCTACTATTGCTCCTCACCCGGCCCTCGAAGGACAGCGAGTGCACGTTCGCCTGCGTGTCCACTTCTTTGCCACTTTTGTACCCCTCGAAGGACAGGGAGTGCCAAAAAGGGGCAACTATAGACACCCCATAAATATGACAAGTTCTATGGTTTTCTTGGACCTTTAGGATCACATTGAATTAGTGAACCCAAAATCCATAGGTCACACAACTTAACCTTGGACACAGAACTATTTTGCCCGCCCAAAAACCCTGTTACGCCCTGTTTTGACCCAAAACCCTGAAAATGCGTTGTTTTATAGAAAAAATCATTAAAACTAGTAAAAAGGTCCATTTTGACCCATAGGTTTTCTGGAAGCTTCACAACAGGCTCAAGAACACGTGTGAAAAATAAAATTTCAAATCATAGGTGTTTTGACATGAGTGAAACAATGGGCGACACTACCCTTTTCACCCATACACATTTTCATTGAAACGCATTCTCATGTGTTTCACTGACTTTTTAGGCCATTTATCTTGGGCGTGGGGCCTGGGGGGAAAGCTATCCGTACCTCCCAAAATTCATTTTCTTTTATATCCAAAAGGTGTTGATCGAGGATTTGTTGGTTGCGGGGCTAACACTGCCTCAACAAATCCCTTGTTCTAAAAAAAACCATTTCGGTGGTTATTTGAGGAAGTATGAACAAAGAATCCGGGAGACTTTTAAAAACTTGAGAGACTTTAGAAACTTTAGGCTGGAAAGATAAACCTGAGAGATAAAGAGAGAACCTTTACCCTACTATGCAGCTCAAATCTAAACTCACCCTAGATCTGAAATTAGGGTCCAACCACCCCAATACTACAGAGACTTGCTGATCATCAACACCGGAATCAGAAGGGCAAAGAGGAACCAGTTTGGATACGAGGAGCCCTCAGGGGCTCGGGAGTCCGGGCACATCCGGCTGGATTAGGTACTCATTCTCCCTTCATTTCTTCTTTATTTTTTTTATTTTATTTGTTTTGATCTGATTTTGATTTTTTTTATTGAAAATCTTGTTTTGAAATGCTTCAGATCATACTGGCTCCGCCACAGATCTGAGAGAAGGTCTGCTCGTTTTCGAGCAGATCTGAATTCCATTGTTTCCAATTTCTCTACAATATATATGCCTTTTCATTTTTATCAGTTTGAAGTGTTAGATCAGGGTGATCTACATCGTTAGATCTCTCGATTCTGCGCTGTAAACAGTTTGGCGCCAACCGTGGGGAAAATCAAACATGATCCGAGCATGAAAAATTTGAAAATATCATAAAATTTTGAAACTTTCCAATGTTATAGGTACCATATTGTGACTTTTCCCAAAGTTTCAGGTCAAATAAAATATTTAAAAATACAAAAGAAATAGTTTTATGTTAGATCTGCAGTCCCCTCCTATCGCTTTATTTTAATCAAAAAATATTTTATTTTCGGTTTCTAAAAGTTTGCAGAAATATAATTTTATCAATATATACAAGAAAAAAATATGAAAAAAAAAAAAAAAATAAGGTTTTTGGGCGACACACTGGGTGTCGCCCAGCTCACAAGGGCGACACGCCCTATGTCTCCCAAACCAAGATATGTTTTATTTTTCTGAAAATTTTTAAATCTATTTTAGGACCTATCTAGATTCTGATCACAAAGTTTTAGATCAAAATAAATTTTTTAAAAATACCAAAAACATAGTGTACTAGATATAGGTCTGTCCAATATGAAAGTCATTATTTTCCAGTTATTTTAATTTATTTCATCAAAAAAAATTGTTTTTCTTGTTTCTGAAAGTATACAGTAGTTTTATTGCATCAAAATCCATCATAAAAAAATATATAATAAGTAAATAAAAATATTTTTTTTGGGCAACACAGCTGGTGTCGCCCAGCTTACAAGGGCGACACTACCTGTGTCGCCCAAACTAAAAAGTCTCATATTGTTCTGAAACTTTGTAGGTCTCTTCCAGAAACTCTTATCTGTATTAATACAAAATTTCATCTTAAAATAAAATTTTTAAAAATACCAAAAAAAACAATTTCTTCAGATAGGTTTGCTATATTCTTGACTTGATGATTTCATTCTAGTTAGTTAATTTTGGTTGAATTCCTATTTTCCATACTTTCATCATTCTTAGTTTAATTGTTTCTCATCAAATTCAAATGGAATATATATATATATATATATATATATATATATATATATATATATATTGTGTAGGTGTGTCGTCTCTCTCCTCGTACGTGTCTAGTCTCACTAACTACCTAACGTACGT